>JAEIFU010003612.1:0-26421 GCA_018904235.1 Lordiphosa stackelbergi | reverse complement strand
GAAGAAACATAAAAAACAGAGATTAAAACCCGAACGAATAACGGTTTGGGTTACGGTTACTGTTTTGTCCAATCGCTTTTTTCCGGTTACGGTTATATTACGGTTGTGGGATATCGGTTACGGTACTGGTTACGGTTATTAAACTAATTCTGTTTCGGGTTTTGGTTACGGTTACGGTTATAAGAATAAAATATAAGATTGACAAATCATGCCGACAAAAGCGGGGATTTATTAAAAATTCTACTCCTGAAAACAAACGCTCAACACTTGTTTGTGGTGGGTGGTACTGCTAGCAAAACTTTTGATAATACATATTTTTAATGAAGATGTCAGATTGTTGTTAATTAGTACTGTTGGAAATCTCTGACTAACTTGGTTTTGGACTGTTTTCCCCTGATAATTCAATCAAATTATGGTTGTCCATTATTTGATTGTGCAGATTTCATAACAATTTAATACAGTTAATTTTCTGCTCGGCAGATAAAGATATATTATATCTCGGATCAAGAAATATTGTACATAGGTCAGCATCATTCTCGAACAGACTTGGTTCTCTAAATTCTACCTCGAGACTAAAGTTTGGTCAATGCTGAGTTGTTGTATTTGATTTCAAATTAACATTGAATCCAGATAGAATACAAGTTACCAAAGACTTATAGTTCGCCCTGCATTCTTGTTGATGCAACTTTTTCTGGTGCTCAAACTGTAATAATTTTGCTAATATTGTCCCTCATCTTAGGTAAAAGAAAAAACGTAAATTAGCTGATGACAAATTTGAGCCAGAGTCGTACATTTTTGGATCGGCTAAAATAGCCAGAATCCAGTGTAATATCACATTTGTATAAAGAAAGATGAGGAGGGTAAAGATTTTGGTTAGCTGCACTTATTTTTTTTCAGTTCGCTCTCCTTTCCTTGTGCCCAGCAACAGTGCGGCGCAATGTATGCATGTAAAACGATCATTGTGCAATGCAATAAATTTATGTCAGAGCCGGCCATGCATAACTAAGTGTCAGAGAGAAAATGGCATATTTTTCTGTCCTCTCCATTTGGCTTGTCCTGGTCTAGACCAGAGCCGACCAGCCATAGCTACCAGGGGCCGAAGTCACTTATGTTTTTATGTAAACGCGAGCCGAACTTATGGTTGTGTGAATCGGTAAACACTGAATTACATGTAATACGTTTGTAGTCTGGAGAGAGCTCACTTGCTCACTACACACAAGCACACATTTCTGTCCTCAACATTTGCCCGGCACTGATTAACGTTTATCGAAAGTTTTAGTAGAGGAAAACCGAAATAAGCCCGTATATTTGTTTCTGTTTCGGTACTGATAACCGGTTATGATAATAAAGGTTATACGGTTACGGTTATAAGAATCAATTTTTTTTCGGTTATGGTTACGGTTTCGGTTACAAATTTTAAAGTGTTTTTAGCGGATTCATTGTGCTCATTCAAAAGGGAGTCCAGCTCGCCGACGATGCGCCTGGCGTTAGGCGAATTGAGGTTATTGTAGCCGCAACGTGCATCCACACGATTGACGTCCTCACCGCCCATAAAGTAGATTTGTAAAAATTTATGTGGTTCGTTTGGCATTGGCAGCAATGAGCCTACTTTATGGTACACTTGGCCTTTGATTTTGAAGGTTGAATTAAATTGCTGACCATTTGCCGCTGTATTGTGCATTATTTCTGTTGCTCCGAACGAAGTCATTTGAAAGCATGAATTAAATCTACGAATGGACTTCAGAAACAGGTTTGAATCTGGATCCGTGCCGATGAGCAAGCCGTTCAATGGTTCTGGTGGCGTCTCAATTTCCGGTAGTTGCACTTTTCCTGATGCGCAACACATCCCGGCGGACTCATTTTTGAATTTGAGCGCATGACAATTGGGACATTCTTTGTCCATAGCACCAATCAGGACTTTCGGATGAGCGGAATATTCGATATCTGGCTCATACTCGAATGCGAGACGAAGGAACGAAGCAGATGTAAATGCTCGATGTACTTGTTGGCGTTGTCGGTCAATTGTTCTGCGTGTGTTAACATCTGTCCGGCGCGCTTGTCTCTGCTCCAATTGTTGTTGTTGACTTCGGAAAGCTCGTGCCTTGTGATTGAAAGAACGCAGTTTGCGACATTCTGACACGCGTAATCATTTTATTTCATGTAATTGTTTCTGATCTTGCTGCTGCCCAACATTTCGCATGTGTTGCTGCATTCGTTCGACGGCCCAAATAGCCACCCCTACGTGTTGCTGGCATTGTTTACTGTACACACAATAATGAAGTAATCCAAATTTTCAATTCAATTGTGAACAAACCTCTTAAAAGTTTTCATGACTGCTGCCGCCAGAAGCTGGCAGGAAATGTCTTCCTTGGTAAATCATTTTGTTGTTAAAGCAGAGAGCAACATATATTTCAGAAGAATCCTGCAAGCCTCAGAAATTCTGGAGAAGGTTTGGTCCTAGGGTTTGAACCTACTGAAAAGCCTAAGGTCTTCGGTCCTCAAACCGGCTCCTTTACTTGTCGAATCTAAAGTTTTGGTTCATGGATTCTTAGATCGTTGAGACATTTTTTGGTAGATTTCGGTTGAGAAGAAAGATTTTATAAACGTTACTCAATACCCGAATTAATCCATTCGTTATTGTTATCCATACAATGGCTGACAGAAGTGCCTGGACTTTAAAATGGAAAGCTGGCGTCACCTGTGAACATTAGAGCGGTCCACAAACCGGCAAAATAGAAAAAAAGTAGGTCTCAGCATTACCAAAGCTAATATTTGTTGTATAGTGAAAAACAAAAAAATTTATTTTTATATTCAGTTTAAAAGGGGTAATCAGACACGTTCACCAAATACAAAAATTTTACAAACACGAAGTTACTAGTTCATTTCAATTGCTGTTGTTTGAAATTCATAAAGAAATCTAAATTTGTGGAAGGAATATTTACAAATTTGAATAGTTTATAAATAAAATCATCGCCGACTATTTATAACTAAAAAAAATAGATGATACACTGCCCAGGAGTTATTTACAAAAAACTTTAGACTCCATTCGCGCCCGTTAAAACTCGATTTTTAAATTATGTTTTTATATACGCTAATTATACATGAAAAAGTATAAAAAAGGGGGTGAGAGCATGACCATAAAAATTAGTGAACATAAATATACAGGACTGTTTTCAATCCGTCTAATCATTTTAAGAAACGATTAAAAAATTCGGTCAAATCTTTTCGCCATCCAGAGTATCGACTGAATGTAATTGGGACTTTTAAGTTAAGTCGAAAAACACAGTCGGTTCTTGGAAGCAAGAACATTTAACAATTCCGATTCCGCATGATTTGATCAAAAACGGGAACAGGCCTGATAAGGATTGGGAGCCATTTAACATTACTTATGCTTTATTTACTTTTCAAAGTCTTAATCGGGGGTGCCACAGAAACCTCTTCCAACCAAATTCCAACCGAATTCCAATTCTTATGTGCCACAGAAATTTCTTTTGGTTGGTTTCAAACCTCTAATGTTTTGTTAGGAGATTTTGCCTACTCTTTTCTCACTAGCGCCTTTTGTCAAAGTGGCGCCCTCTACATGCAAGCTAGCGGATTAAGGGATGAAAACTAACTCCTCATGTTTGGCGCCAACAAATTTTTAAATTTTGCATTATATTGGTGGAGAATGTGACTTCAAATTGAATTATTATTTAAAAATGCATCATAAAACATATAACACAATCAAAAATTTCAGTTAATTATTAAATTAACCCACATCTAAAATAAGGGAAATTTTTTGGCGAGAGATTCAGTGGCACCAACGAATTTTTCGAGAGATTTACAAACCAACCATCGGCAAAATCTCTAGAGAATTCTGTGGCACCCCCCAAAAAGGCTGGTTTCGAACATTAGTTTGAAATGAAAATGCTCCGATTCCGATATTGTGATAAGTTTTAAAAAAATCTGACTAAAGTTATTCTGCAATCCGATGCTTTTTCCAGGTTACGTTTTGTATCCAGGTTCGGGAGGTTAAAAATTTAGAAGGCTCGGTTCGATGGACCAAATAAACTAAACCGTACCGGTTCTCTGGAGTTCGATTCAGAGCCTTGATTTCAATGATATCAATAGTCTGAAAAATATATTTTTCTGTGGAAAAAGACCCAAACTGCGAGTCGCGTTGTGCTGAACAATGACACAATTTCCTTCACTCACTGCAGAAATTGTTGTCTCATTTAGAGCCCTGCTACTTATCTTCCTATAAGGCAGTATCAGTGAGGGCCCCAACTAATAGACAGATCTTATTTCTTTTTATTAAAAAATTTCTTTTGAAGATATTCTTATCTTTTTATTTTACTTTCAAGCGGTAACTATTTTTCAGCCATTCTATTTTTTTGGATAATTAAAATTTTAATAACCATGACAATAACAATTATTTCCTAATTAAAAATTTAACTACCATTACAACTACTTTTCATGTAATAAAATTACAAATTGATTTTAATTACCAAAAGGAACATTTTTTGGTACAATTATTGAAATAATTGTAATCGTAATTAAATTTGTTATTACACAAAAAATCTTAATGCTAATTAAAATTGTTATTTCAATTTGCAGCCCTGATACTCTTCAGCTATAGCTCTACCGATTTTATAAAGCTTAATATTGAAATAAGCTTCTAAGTTGTCTTAAATATTTGTACAACACTCTAAATATGGGGATTTCCTCAGAAAAGTCCACCGAGACCAAAAATGAACGAAAAAACACAATTTTTCATAATATTTTTCTAGGGAAACCATCAAAATGATATAATATAAGCCAATATTAAATTTATTTATAATCAATTTCGAGATTTTCGAATGCTGCAAAGATGAGCGGTTTGAAAAGTTTATTAAATGGGTCGGTTAAAAAGAAGAGAGCCATAAAAAATTTATTTTTCAGTCGGTTTTGGCTAAAGATATCGTAAACAAAAAAAGGAGCAAGTGCTTTTTTTTTATATTATCGTTCGTATTGAACAAATTATTAATGAGGTATAATACAATACAAGTAACGTAACGTCAGGTTATGTAACGTCAAATACAAAAAAAAAATTGGAAAAGTATTTTTTGAATAAGATAATCCCCGGAAAATAAATTTCTATTTTTCAAATCCTGCTAAAAACAATTTTATACAAAATGTTTTGTCCAATTCGCAGAGTTTTGCAATTTTCTAAAACCCACTTCCGTTTTTTGTAACGTCACGCCAGGACATATTTTTGATTATATCTTTAACTCCTTATGATAGATTGATGGCATTGTTTTTTTTATTGTAGTGCTACTTAATTGCTAGCCAAATATAGAACAATCTTTTAAAAAACCCAAGATTTTCATATTTTTTAACCTTCTTACACGCACATGATTCTGTCCAGACATATATCGATTTTGAGTTTTAATTTATATTACTTCTAATTCCGATATCGAAACATCCTTCCAGGTACCCTTCTAAAATTTTATTGGCTTTCGATCTGGGCATTTAAAAATTGACTATATATACACTGTATATTATACAGTTTGTCTAGAAAGTGTTTTGACACAGCAAAAAATTCACATTTTTCACTTAATTTGCAAAAAAAGCTTCCTTCTTTAAATGGTGAAATATTGTTTTTATTAAATATAATTTTTAAATTTTTATTTTAATACTTTAAGGCCTGTATCCAGCACTGCAGAAAATCCCACTCGTCACATTATTTCATATTAATAGAAACACTTGCTAACAGTACATGAGCATCGAAGCACGAAATTTGAGTTTGGGAGCAGTCCAACAACAACAAAAACTGAAAAACCAACGTTATGAGCGAGTCTCGAACGCGCACTCTCAACCTGTTGCGCCCTCTGTGTGTGCGTCTTGCCGACGCCATGCTCCAAATCGTTTGATTTTTGTTGTTGTGCAATTAATTATGCGACTGACTGACGCCTGTTGCCAAAAAGCAAATCTCGATGTCGAAATATCGATATCGAATACTTGTTGAATAAATTTTTGGTGTGTATTTTTGTTAGTTTCGGCCACAAAAATGGGGGTTTGAATGGCATTCTCTTGGATATTACTAGTATTACTGATGCTACTAATATCCAAGAGAATGCCCTTAAGAAACCTTCCGTTTTGTCCAAAAACCAAAAAAGTATTCATAAAAAATCAAAAAAATTAAATATCGATATTTCGACAACCCTACTTTTTAGACTAAAGATTCGGTCCGAGGTCAGGTCCTAAAATAGACTACTTAAAACTGTTATCTCGTTTTTCGAAAAAGATTGTTTTTAAAGTGGGTTCTAGTGAACATTTGAACAGTTCTTCTAAATAGATTGAACTAATAATTGTATTTTTCTTTGATTACAACTAATTTAACAAGGAAATTCGTGGTATTTACTCTGATCCAATTTTAAATTTAATTTTTTAAAGCCTTGTTTGATCTCGAGCAATATAAATACAGATAAAATTTGGGTTCAGATCTTGATCCGGTTCAAGGGACTCCAAACTTCTGAACCGAAATGGTTCTGGACCGATTGATTAGTTCAATATGAATTTACGACATTCGCTTACGGTATTTTCAGCACATTCTCGTACATAAATAACTTCACGAAAAAGCTTTCTGGTGTAACATGATCGTGCTTGCAAGCGGCTTAAACTTTAGCTTTGTCTATGCGTGTGCGTTTACATGTGTGTGTGTGTGTGTTTCTATCTGTGTGGGGGGCAGCTTGAAAACTCCAACAAACAGAGCAGCAGCAGCAGCTTTGTTTCTGGTGGTGGCTGTTGCTGGCCATGGCTCTCACAATTGTTCTCATCTTCTCTCTCGCTCGCTCTCTCCCTCTTTCGCACACACATGCGCAGTGGGCAAACAACCTGCGCTCCAAACTGGTTTTGAGGGAGGAAATTAGTCTTAACCCGCGTGGCTGTGGTGGTACATACCACTTTTGTATGCGGCCCAAAGCCAACAGCCGAGAGCCAGTGCCAGTTGATTTGTATCTACCTTTGGTGCGGACGCGTTTTTATGGGCAACCGCGTATCTGTGGGCAAAAAAAAAACCAGTCTTTGCTTCCCAAGCTTTTGTTTAGTGTTAAATAAAACGCGCATAATTGACAACAACAAATTCTGGAAAATAATATCGTACCAAATCAATGTAAGCCCCTAGGCAACAGCATAGAAAAATTAAAGTGGAAAATTGTGATGTGAAAATTTTATATATGTTTTTTTTTTATTGATTTTCATACATGCGAAGAAGAAGCAACAAAGCTGCGCTGTAAGGTTTCCGTACGAGAGTGTGTGTGAGAGAGCGAAACAATTCGCTTTGGTGTGTGTGGCAAAATTTCATTGTTGTTGCTGCAGTTGTTATGTTCTAGCTTTGGCCAAGTTAAGCAAAGAAAACCCAAAGCGAAGCGCAAGAAACTTTTTATAATATTTGCCTTTTAAAGGCATACAAAAATAGAGAGGAAAAGTGAAAGATAAAATGTGTAAATAGTGTAAAATCAAATAATAAATTTGGCAGCTTAGCTGCTTCTTCTTCTTAATCTGCTTTGTTTGACGTTTTTGCGTGGGTCGCGCGCTGTGACGACAATTGGTGTACCCACAGTCCACCCACTCACTCGCACGCACGCACGCATCCTGCGCAGTTATTGATTTTACCGTTACCTTTTCATTGATAAAAAGATCACCAGCAGCAAAAACAAATCCTCGCCCAGCATGTCGTAAGAATCCGGCAAAACCCTTCTCAACCAACTACCACACCAACCAACGCCTGCCCTTCCCCCGCATCCACCTAGTTCTAACGGACAATGCAACCATTTAGCGACAGTTTAAGCAAAAGTCGCGATGATTTGGTCAATGTCGCCACCTCCCGGCAACAACAGCAACGGCACCAGCCTCAGCTGTATGGCAGAAGGCGACATCACGGCAGCAGTCCCAACTTGTCGCTGGATCAAACGGATAACTTGAGAAGAAGGTAAGATTGCTACACACTTTCATAAAACCACAACGGATAGTTTAATTCAAATAGCCGATCAAAATCTTAATTATAGTTAACCATGGCCGAAACAATAAAACTAGACCACTTTCGGGTATTCTGTTGCAAAATACCGATTTCTTGAGTTATGAAACATTAAAGGCTAACGAATCGGTTAGAAACCGGCATTTCGACATATTTTTCACTGTACAAAAACCGAGCCAAGTGTAAAATATAAATTACACCTGAACCGGTTCGGAACCCAAGATTTCGGTTCGGTTTTTGTTATATGGCAGCTGTACCATATATTCTTCCGATATTGACCAAACTCCCCAAAGGGTTGGGAACGTTCGCATTGAAAACCAAAAAGTTTTTTTTCACTAAAACTAGTTTTTGACCGATCGATGCTATTGCAGCTATATGCTATAGTCGGCCGATCTGGCCGGTTCTGACAAATATGCTGCGTATTTGTACTAAAAGAGCTTGGACAAAGTTTGGTCACGATAGCTTTAAAACGGACGGAAAAGATAGCATAGAAACAGACAGACGGACAGACGAACGGAAATGCGGACGTACAAACGGACATGGCTATATCAACTCATTTCGCCATGCTTATCAAGAATATATGTATATACTTAAAGTGGTCCAGATGCTTCCTTCTATGCGTTACAATCATCTGGTCGTATTACGAACTTTAGATAAAAGTATAGAATTTGTGGTATAGTCAGCGCTTATTATAGCCTCTGTTTTTATAAAGAAGCTAAACGACACATTGGTAATATATTTCTTAAATATGTTTCCACATCAATTTTAAAGCAGGGCGATCTAGAAGGATATCTCAGCAATATTGGAGCTAACTATCGTGGTATTATGTGGGTCTTCGTATCTGCTATTTGAAGTCTTATTTGAACAGGTTTTTTTGACAGTGCAACAGATCGCAAGCTCGAACCAAAATTTACCAATGAAGAATGTTCGAAATTTTAAGGTTCGAGGTTTTAAGGTGGAAGTTTTGGTTGGAGCTCTGGTTCGGATCACGTTTCACCCTATTCAAATATAAAATCAATAAATTTTTAAAATATACAAAATAATATTCCGAATTTTTGAATATTTTAAAAAGACTATTTAGACAGTTGATGATTTAGAAAATTTGAAGGCTAAAATAATATAATTATTCTTTTCATTTGTACAAAGAGATAAGCGATTCTCAGCATTTCAGTAATGACTTTCTAAATCTTCCTTATCTGAAAGTGAGATTGAACTCATAATTAGGCTCTGTAGCCTATGAAAAATAATACTATTATTTTGCTATTGAGAATCTTTAATAAACTTGAATCAATGATTCAAAACTTAGACTTCAATTGGTGCCGACTTTCAGAAAACGACGGCATTGTACTTACATGACTTGTTTATGACTCTGTCGCACTATATCGACCAGATAGCAAAAAAATCGCTTTCCATTAATTCAGATATTTTAAGTTATAATGTTTATTGAACCGAACCATGGTTTGGATCAGGTTTAGATTCAAATATTTTGTCATACTTGGTTCGGTTTAAGGGTGGTTCGCTGTGAAAAATATTTCGAAAATCTTGGTTTAAACCGGTTTAGAACACTGTTTTTAAATTAAAGAAATTACGAGTATTAATTTGTATGATAAACAATTTAATTGATTTTCTATTTAAATTGAGGAAATATGTGAGTCGAACCGAGTTTCGCCAAAAATTTTGTAAGATTGCGGACCTGATACATGGTTTAATACTTTTGTGATTCAAACCGGTGTCACTTTAAAAATCTGTAGCGAACCGAAAACCGCAAACGATGACGGTAAGCGGAAGCTCTTTCGGTTTTAATCTTTGCTAAGCCCTATATTGTTTTTCAATATACACTGTAAAGGCCTTTTATATAATTGAGACATTAATATATCAAAAATAAATTCAAATAGGATGTGTAATCGCCCAAATTTTCACACCTTGTAAGTATCTCTTGTAATATACTAAAGTATATTTTAAACAAAGAAATTACAAACACTGAACAAAAGATTGATCCATTCAGGATCACCTCAATCCAAACGGGCTTGATTCCGGAATGGCTTGAATTGAGCCAGTCAGGTATCAACATTTTGTTCCCGGTTTTTGTCTTGCCGAGCTCGTTCTTTTCGAACTCAATTTTGTTCCATTGCAGATAGCATTCTAGAACTTCCGAGATTGATCTGCGCCCGATATTCGGGATTAATTAGACTGAAAAAAAATTAATTCTTTATATAAGTTCAAGATGTTTCGTTAATTTACGAAATATTAACATTTTTACAGAACTTATTCATATTTGTGCTTATTTCTAACATAAGTATTTCCGTTATTTATTGATACAAATGGGGAACACAGCTACTATATCTAGAAAATATTTATAAAAATTAAATAATTTCGGAGTGTGTATTAGAGTCGCCGCCGCAGCGGCCAGAACACTTTCACTTTGTATCACTTGAAAATCGTGGTTTTACATATTGAATACACACACAGACCTTACTTACCTGCTAAAATCACAACTTCGTGGTTTAGCTGGTTGTCTTCTAGGGAATAAAAACGATAAGGAAAGCAAAGAGATCAAATGGGCAATTGCTCTCAGTTTTTTCCCTCTCTTACTCTCACTTGACTGTTGAGTACGATCCGGCATAAAGCAATCCCCATTGGGATCGACTTAAGCTCACTCGTACTTACAATTTTATGCCCGCTGCTGGGAGCAAATCATTCTTTCTAGGCTTAAAATTTGCCCGGCATTTTTTTCCGGTGTAGTATCAATAGAATATATATAAAACGGTTTGTTTTTAAAAATTTTGTGAAAAACTTGACTTTCAGAAAGTCTGCTATTTTGGCAAAGGTTCACCCAAAAGTTTTAAGGTAATATTGTTTAAGATTATATGGAAAAAATTATCATTTTCATTTATTTTTTTTCTCGTTCTAAATGGTTAACTATAGCCTTTTTGCTGGCCCAGACAATGTGCCCTCGTGCATCGTAAAGCTGTGTGCAAACTCTTTGGTTTGTCCTATCCACATCTTGTTTTCCAAATCACTTGAGCAGTCTTAATATTCAACACCTTGATGGGAATCTTTTATATTTTTTCAGGAGCATTCCAGATCTTTCTGCTATACCTAAGCTCTTTGAATAAATAATAAACTCCCCGCAGCTGCAGCGCTCGTATTTCCCTATTATCTCACTGAATCAACAAAAATTCAAGGTTTTACTAAAAGTAAACAAACAGTCTTTTTTTAACAAACAGATGTTATTTTTACTGATTTTAAGATTTCGATAGAGTTTCAGTCATTGAAGGAGGTGCGTTGGGGATTCTTAGTCGGTTTTCATCTTGTAATCAAACTAGATCTCAGAAAGTCAGTCAGTCACTCAGTTCAGTCATCTTGGTTATGGATTCAAAGAAGACCAAAAAATAAAACAACAATTACAAGACCAAAAAATAAAACAACAATGATTTGGAGAGCTTGGCGGAGGATTTATATGTGCCGCTGATCAAAACCGAGATTTAGCCTGTAACCTGTGTCAGAGTAGCCTTTCGGTATCCAGGGATATGTATGCTATTTACCCAATATGATTATAGTGGTGGCTCTGGCTATTATTATGACAATGATTGTGTTGCAGCA
This sequence comes from Lordiphosa stackelbergi, assembly GCA_018904235.1. NCBI lineage: Eukaryota > Metazoa > Arthropoda > Insecta > Diptera > Drosophilidae > Lordiphosa > Lordiphosa stackelbergi. The sequence continues at coordinate 14,822 of JAEIFU010003612.1, read as the reverse complement.
GCCTAAAAAAAAAGTCTGCTTCTTTTTCCGCCAGCACAAAAATACCCCCTGAAGGAAACCATGACATTGCCTTTGCCTATGAATTGCATTCCAAATAGTGTCTTTTTATACCCTTGGAGAGGGTATATTGAAATAGTCCAGATGTTTGTAACGCATGGAAGGAAGCATCTCCGACCCCATAAAGTATATATATTCTTGATCAGCTTGACGAGCTGAGTTGATATAGCCATGTCCGTCTGTCCGTCCGTCTGTTTCTATGCTATCTCCTCCATCAGTTTTAAAGCTATCGTAACCAATCTTTGCACGAAGTCATTTGGTACAAGTACGCTACACATTTGTCGGAACCGGCCGGATTGGATGACTATAGCATATAGCTGCCATAGGAACGATCGGTTGAAAAACTAGTTTTAGGGTTTTCCATGCAAACGTGTTCCAAGCTCGAAATTATAAGTTCTTTATGCTTTCACATAATTTCAGCAAGTTTTATGAAAATCGGGCAACTATATAGTATAGCTGCCATACAAAAGATAGGTCTGAAAAAAAGTTTTAGTATGAAAAACTTTTTTTTTTAATGCTATCGCTCCCAATCTCATTACTGATCAGTATGATATGCTTACACGCAATTCTGTTAAGTATGATCCAAATCGGATGACTATAGCATATAGCTGCCATAGGAGTGATCGCTCGAAAAAATATTTTTTGTGAGAAAAACTTTTTTATTTTCAGTGGTAGCGTCTTTGTACGTTCCAGTTATGAATGTTATCTGTCTCAACACAATTTTGGAGAGTTTGATCAAAATCGGATGAATATATCGTATAGCTGCCACATAAAAAACTGGCAGGAATATATCATGCTCCAAGGGTATATAAACTTCGGTCGAGCCGAAGTTAGCTTTCCTCTATTTTTTTTTGTTATATTCTAATATTCTTCGTCTAAAAGACACAGCTACAATATAATTGAATAGAAAGAAATACAAAAAATTGGGGTAGAAAAGAAAGACATTAGGAGCAAATAAAAGAAACGCCTTCCGATCCAGTGGGGGTAATTTATTTTATCGGTATGACCAGCTGCGCCCTCTTTGCAATTTTTACATTTTGTCTGGTTTTGGCATTTGATTTATTTTTTTCCTGACTCTTGAAATGTCTCGATACTAGAGGATCCGAGGTAATGAACATTCTATTCAGAATATCGAGCTTGCACTTTTCCCAACTGCATTTTTTCGAAAAATGTTCTAGGTATGACTTGAAATCTTTGTTTGATGCTTCCTGGGCCTCCTCGGTTAATCGACCAATTAGGAACAATGCAGACCTAGTTATTTACGGACCATGAAATTTACGATTGGTCCCTTGGGGCTGTAAAGCCCATTTTACATTTTTACAAATTTACGAAATGCCATGCAGTCTCCAAGACGTAATGTTTAAGATTGTGTACATTAACATAATGATTGCATTAAACAACTATTAATTAAGTGTGTATTCTTTAAGGGGTTACATGGGTTTCGTCGGGTAAAAAAAGGCCTATTTTCAAAAATGTTTTCTGTGTAAAAAATGATTTATTTAATTCAAATTTTTTTCTGTCTTATAGATACATATTTAAAGAATAGTTTCTGAAATATTCAAAAACAAAAAATTAAAATTCCTCCACAGTGACGTCATTTCCGGTGACCCCTCGAAAAAAGGTGCGTCCGCGTTGTCAGCATAACTCCTGACAGGATCATCCAAAATGAAAAAACAAAAATAAGTGTTTACCATAAACTCGTGCTTGAACGAAGGAAACAAAAAAAAAAGGAAAAATTGGAATTTTGGCAGACATTTTTCCAAAAAAATTAAAATGTGGTCGAATTTGCTGGACATTTTGTTTTTTTTTTTTAAATAGTTGTAATTGAAAAAAAAAATCCTTCGTTCAAGCACGAGAAAATTGTATCTCGAACACCTGTGTAAAATTTCATGAAGATCGGTTGAGTAGTTTTCAAGAACATTTGACAACCCACTTTTTTCGAGGGGTCACCGGAAATGAAGTCACAATGGAGGAGTTTTAATTTTTTTTTTAATTTGAGATTTTATTCTTAAGATTTTATATTCTATAAGACAGAAAAAAGTTTGAATTAAATAAATAATTTTTTACATAGAAAAAAATATTGAAAATAGGCATTTTTCTAACCCAACGAAACCCATGTAACCCCTTAACGCAAATCGATGTCTATCTTTGTTATCTTTGAAAAAAAATCTGCGTATTAAAAAAATCGTCTACCAGTGTTACCATGAATACTTCTGCAAAATCCAGGTTTCGGGAGATCAGTAAGTAAGCCTGGTTTGCCCTTAAACTCGTTCTGAATTGGTTTTTTTGTCTTGGCAACGATTTCTTTGTCTTTGTGATATTTTCGGACTGGATAGTTAACTATCCTCTTTCGGGATTCATTGGATATTTTCGAAGTCGATTTATTTTCGCTTTAAAAGGATATATCAGAAAAAAATAGTTCATTGATCTTTATTCTTAATTCAAATGAGCTGAAAAATGTGAAAAGGATATTTAAAAAAAAAAACACAGATCTCAAAGTGGATATTTAGAATATCCGTTCTACGGGAATCTTTTCCAACAATAACCAAAAATATTTAGTTTTTTTAAAGGATCAGAAAAAATATTTGATTGATCTTTATTCTTCATCCAAAGGAGCTGAAAAATGTGAAAAGGATATTTAAAAAAAAAAGAGATCTTAAAGTAAATACTTCGAATATCCATTCTACGGGATTCTTTTCCAACAATAACCAATACGTATCCGTATAAATGTAACATATTCATGAAAAACGATTGCAAACTGACATTAAAATGCCCTATTCTGTGAATTCCTTAAAATCCAGTTTGAAAGATGAGCTTTAATTGCGTGTTATGGGAAAACCAAATATCGTAGACTATTTTTCTTTGGAATTACTATGCAAAATATCATCATCATGTATCATCTTTAAAGAAGTTGCACTTAAACTTTCTTCAATATCTAAAAAAAAAATCAATTTTGGCGCGGAATTTGCACTAGTCGCCCCAACGTGCGACGAATGTAGCACAGATTTCATTGTTAAAATTTTGATGTAACTCTCTTACATTAATTGTGATACTTTGTGGCCTCGTCGTGCCCATTAAAACTAAATTTTTTTTTTTTGAAATTTAATTATTTATAAATTATAATACAAAAGGAGCCCTAAAAAATCTATATTTCCTTTTTGCTTTAAAAAGTGCACTCTAATGCACACATGTTCATACATTATGTACAAATCTGTATCGTCGCACCTGCAATGACCATATAAAAATATCTTTTGATAAACACGTGCAAACTTATAATGTTGTGGTGAAATGATAAAAGCCCACATTTTGTTGACGTTGGAGGCGAACTTCCTTCTCCACCTGCACACAAACAAACATGCACACATTCAAGCGCTGAGAGCGTGATCATGTGGCGGCTCTTCTATGCTTAGGGTGGCCTGTTAAAGCTTGGATATATGAAAGTCTACAAGTAAACTGCCATACAAAAGCCAGCATTGACATAACCTGGTCACCCTCTTGATAAGAGCAGAGCAGAGACACACAGAGTAAAAGAGAGCGTAGGAGAGCATAAGCTGGCCTGATAATATTGTGGCTGCTGCTCGCAATTTGTCGTTTTTTTTCAGTTAGCGAAAATCAATCGCGTCTGCTGGTCGCGGAACGCGGTGACAAAAATAATCGTATGAGCCTGCCTTAAGTTTTGATTGTGTGCGAAGTGTGCTGGTTAGGTGTGTGTGTTGTCGAATTGCCTTATCGCCAAATCGCTGTATTTGTGGTTTCTATTGTGTCGCATTTAGCAAAATACGTGAAATTATTACAATATTTGAACACCAACACAATTAAAACGAAAGTGTTACGCGTCGATCTTGGCGTCTTGTAATTAACGCCAAGCGACAAACTGCAGCGACGGCCACAAAACGCGCTTACCAACTTACCTTGACGTCACATCAGACGACAATAAAAAATCAAGCCAAGTTTTTGTTTTTGTTTTTTTTTTGGTGACTGCTGGTGCTTGGCACGAATCAAAAAGCTGTAGTGCGTAAAAACAACAACAACAACGACCACGGCAAGTGAGCGTAAAAATTTGCATTAATGCAGCGTGCTATCAAAATCGTATGAATGAAATTCTTGTGGCAAAGTGAGCTATCGGCACACACACTCAACTAATTACAAAAACAAACATCAATCGAAGACAACAATTAACCGTGAAAATTCCGCAAAGTGAAGTGAAAGGAAAAACTGTTTAACCATGGTTTATTATATATCTATTTTTGGTCAAAACGAGCCACCGGATAAAATTATTACACATGAGAAAAGGTAAACCAGATGATATGATAAAATGGCACACACAAAAAAATAAGTACAAAGCTTTTAAAAGTTTCATCGTATTGGAATGTTTTAAAAGTATTTCAAGCAGAGAAGACTTGCGGGAATTTTACTGTTTTTAAACACACCTTTTTTGCATTACTTTCTTAGAGAATGTGTTGGCTTAAGCACACTAATACAGGCACAAGTTTTTGATGGTGTGATTTAGAACAGGGTTTCCCAAGAAGAGAGAACGAAAAAGCAAGCATTCGTTGTGAATTGCCGAGTGAGTTTTGTCCCCAGGGGCTATGGCTGGGGAACACTGATATAGACACCCCAACAAATGCAAACAGGAAGTATGCGAAGGCTAAAGTTTAGGCTTTTCCTAGAAACCATAGCTTGAAAATAACTATCAATGTTCAGTTTGCTCTGCTCACGTCACTGACCAAAAGAACAAATAGAAAACGCTCTCGGGCTTCCCCTCAACAATGTGTGCTACAATCGCGCTCACTGTTCGGTGTCCATGGTTGAACACACAGCACTGATCGGTCTGAGAGCAACCCCGTACCAGGCCCATGTCAGTCAATCGGTCATAAAATACGTGCTTCTTGAAAACCAAACTGTAAAAATGTTAGTTGAAAAGGTTGCAGACTCAAAAAAGTGCCGTTTAGCATAAGAAGAGAGCGTCATTGTGAGAGAGAACGAAAGAGCGCATATAGTTTGTCGCATACATTCATATTGTTAGCCGAACCTAGGCTGTAAGCATACAAACAAAAAAAAAAAAATTTTTCAAAAACATAAAAAAAAAAACAAAAGAAATTAACTTTACAAGAACCTAAATACTCTAAGTAAACCGCGATTTCGACCAAACATACGAAAAAATTTAAAATAAAAAATAAAAACTAAAAAAAAAAAAATAAATTTAATTTAAAAAAAATAATTAATCAAACTTCGCAGATCAGCTTAAAACATTACATATTACCCATGACCGTGTTTGAGAGCAGTAATATTGAGAACAAAACAGTTTTTCTCACTAAAACCCATTTTCCGAACGAACATTTGTATGGCAGCTATAAGAAATAGTCATCCGATCCGGTCGGTTCCGACATATTAGCAGCGTGCAGTAAAAGAAGACTCTGTGCAAAGTTTCAGCTCGATAGCTCCAAAACTGTGAGGGACTAGTTCGCGTAGAAACAGACAGACGGACAGACAGACAAAGACGGACGGACAAAGCTTAATCGACTCAGCTCGTTATGCTGATCAAGAATACTTTATTATGGTCGGAGATGATCCTTCTATGCGTTGCAAACTTCTGGGCAATCATCATACACTTTTCAAGTGTATAAAAAAATTAAAATAAAATGTGTGTTTCTCTCCCTCTACCAAAGAGAGGCAGAGGGCGTAGTTAAAGGTTGTTTCAGAAGCAGTCGTTTTCTGACGCAGGCAAACGGGGGACTGACTTTTGCTAGAAACCATCGTTTTTTGATACAGGTAATCGGGACAATTGGGGACCAAAAGAAAAAAATTATCGATCGCTTTGTCTACGTGGGCTAAAATAATGGGCGTGTTCACCAGCCTACACCAATCATCTAACAAAAATCATCAAATACAGTGATTGGCGCTAACGTAGACGTCTAAAAATTTTGCCTGAAGACGGATGCCGGAGCAACCTGAGTAAATCATTTTTTCTATCTTACAGAATATCTAAAAAAAAAAGTGTTAGTCTGCTGGTGAACAGAGTGATAATTTACGATATATATATTTTTGCTGGCGGAGTTTGAATTTTTGACAACAAACAGCTTAATATAATTAAGAACTGACACTAAATATTTAGGACCGTCGTCACTAGCGCAACTGCTCCTGGAATTCCCCTTGAATTTTCCTCAAGACTTTGTTAGTCATTAAATGTTTGTTGTAAGCCCGGCCCCCGGCGAAAAAATATAAAAAAATAAATAAATAAAAACAAAGTGGAAATGGGCTAAGAGCATAGGTGGGTAAATAAAAATCTGTTCCTGTCCCGGCACGATCCCGACCACGGCTGTCCCGTCCGGAACCGACCAACAAAAATTTAATTCAATATCGTCGCGCGTCTCTCGGGTCCCGCTGAATCCCGTCGCGCCATCTCTAGCTAAGTTCTTAACGATGCACGGGACATCATAACATAATCCATAAATTTGTTCATTCTATATTTTTGTACTGTACCAATTAGGTGGTGGCTAATGGTATAAAAATATGATATAATCTCTGTGAGCGACTCCCAAGCCCGCTGCATGCCTGCTAATAAGGCAGTGACCCGTTATGGCCCGGACCAGAAGTACATTTTTTCCTTTCGGGTTAAACGAGACCACGTGACCCCTATCCACGAGGGGCGGGTTTTCTTTCTTGGGATTATCTTTGAAGAAGTGATAGGCCTCCCCTAACCAGCTCTTCTCCGAGGAGCTGAGATGGTATTGCATTGACAAACTGTGATGAGGTGTCATGTACATTATAAGGCTGGTGGTAAACCCCTGCGAACAACAGTAGAATAATTCTGAAAAAAATGTTGTTGTTTTTGCAAAGTCTGATCAATGAAGTGTTAAATAAAAGAAAATAACTGTTCACACGCCAAAAATCGCATGTGAACTTATGCTTATCAGTTGTCAAAAGTATTTACACACGTTTTCTTTGCGTCAAAACTCAATTTCATTTATTCAAGTTTAATATTCAATGGTAACAAAAGATTTTCTTAATAATATTAAAAAACAGAACTAATATTTAGTTATTCCACCTTTGGCATCAATGACAGCTTGCAGCCTGTCGGGTATTGATCTTACCAAAGTTTATGCAAATTCTATGGTCAATTTGGACCAAATGTCCTCAATTTCAGCAATGGCTCCTTCGCGTTTTCGATATTTATCAATGGTCCTCTTGTTTTTAACAAAAGCCCAAACGTTTTCAATGATATTCAGATCAGGGCTTTGTGGGGGCCAGGGAAGAACCGCCTGATTTAGGTCTTTCAAAAATTTGGTTGGTACCCTACCCTTATGGCATGGAGCATTGTCCTGTTGTAGAATCCAATCATACGTTGAAAAAAGTCTGTTTCCTGATGGGAAAGCATGATCATTTAGTATATGGAGGTATCCGTTTTGGTTTAATGTCCCTACTATCGGTACCAAGTCTCCGAATCCATAATAGGAAAGGCATCCCCAGAACATCACTGTGCCACCACCAAACCTATTGATTGGCTGGGCTGCCAAATGCTTTTGATTTTTTTTTTTAAATGCATAAAATGCTTGCTATATGACCCCTGGAACTGAAATGCAGCCTCATCTGTCCACAAAACATTGAACCAGAAGTCAGGAGGCTTCTTGCTGTACTCCAACGCAAATGCAAGACGTTTTGACTGGTTGGTTGGTGTGATGTCAATCACTTTACGGACAACATAGGTATTAAAATCAGCGTCCTTTAGCCTGCGACGCAGTGTAGCTTCACTAATTTTTTTGCCAATTATGTTTTTTGACTCTGCGGCAATTTTAACGGGACTTGCAGTTGGATTATTTACTACAACTCCTAGTAAGTGCCTGCATTGTCTTTGGTCCAACACAGGTTTTCGGCCTGTTCTTTTTAGATTTTTTAAACTTCCAACTGTATCCTTCTTTTTTACTAAATTATACACCGTTTTCCGCGAGATTTGATACAACTTAGCTAATTCGACTGCAGAGGTACCGGTTTTAAACCTAGCAACAATTTCAGCCCGGCGCTCTACGGTTAACTCCTTTGTTTTTGGCATTGTAGTAATAATTTGCAACAGTTAAATGATTAAATTAAATTATCGGTAAATTAATTAAGATAACTTGAACAAATAGAACCTGCACTTTTCACTGCAAACCAAATACTAATGACGAACTTGCATTGTGTAAATAATTTTGACGCAAAGAAAACGTGTGTAAATACTTTTGACAACTGATAAGCATCAGTTCACATGCGTCTATTATTAGCACAAGAACAGTTATTTTTTCAATTCTTCTTTCATCTGGCTTTGCGTAGGTCAGACTTTGCAAAAACAACAACTTTTTTCATTTCACCTCCCCCCTCGAACCACAAGCCGCCGTTTGTGAAGCATGCACAAAAATGTACCTTGTGTAAATACTTTTGACTAGGTCTGTATATCAAAACCGGAACCGAAATACGATATGGTTTGACTCCCTGGTTTTGTGTGCTCAGGTTCAGGTTTGGTTTCGGGCAGTTACAATAAATTTTCTCTGGTTCAGGTACGGTTCGGACCTTGCAAAAATTCAACTCAGACTCCGAAGCAGTTTGATTATCCCTGTTTAAAACCAGTAACAAAATCATATTTTAGTTGTCTTTTTTTAAATTTACAAGAGATATATCCTACTTTTAGGGGCACATCCCAGTCAAGAAAGGAATTTTTCGCAAACTACACCACCCACATCTAATTGATTTTTTGGGGAAAAGAAATACTGGTATGTGTATCAATATTCTGGGAAGCAAATAAGGAAACATAAAATTTTGATAAGACTCAGATTCTAAGCACACGCGCAACCGTATCTCATGTTTGGTTATTTTTGTCTTATATGAGGGTGGTGATTCACTTCAAAACTATACGGTTATGCCCCAAACACTTGCTGAGATCTGCAAAAACGAACTTGCCAAATTTCCGCGTTCTATGAACTACGCGTCACAACAAAAGCGCATCACAGCCAAAGGTCATAACGTGCCAAATTAATTTAATTTTATAAACAAACAAAAGGTTTTTGACATTAGTTACACACAGCGCGAGAGAAAGAGACAATGGCAGGGAGGGCGGCTGTGCGACAGAGTAAGATGTCTATATACTTTCCGAGGTGTTGACCAAAAATATAACAAATCTGCACAAGTGTGCGTTTATCAATGGGTAACAGGTGATTTTGCCCTGTTGTGTGGCCACTTTCTATGCGTCGCTCATTCTGATAAATGATTTTTTTCACCTGCGACTCCGGTTGCTGTTGTTGTTGATTTTCTATTTATCTTATCGCAAAGCGAAAAAGCAAACACGAATTCCAAACACGGCAACAGGAAAGATCTATGTATGCACATATGTGTGTCCCCCCAATTGGCAAAGAACTCGAACCCATTCTTGTTTGGGTTTTTATACCCGTTCACTATGTCAATGCGCAAAAAGATAATGGAGCATGTTTAAATATAGAAACCCCCCTTTATGATTATCATATATGTACAATAAAAAGATTTATACCGATTTATAAAATAACAGACAAACTAACATTTTATGGCGCCGTTCTCTTTTGCTGATATTTTTATTCGAGTAATATTATAATGGCTTTAGAGAACTGGTTTAAGAATGGAGAATGTTTTAAGAAATTAACAAATTGGTTGTTTGGTTTTTTCATGAGGACTTGGCATCTTAGCTTATGTTTAGTCATTTGTTCAATGACGACACCCACATTTAACTATGTAAAATGAATTTTTGATTTGATTCCAGATTTCTCGCGTATATGCGAGAATAATATAAGGACGAACTTTCATCACACTACCTTAAGAGTATTGGAATTTTAATTTCCTTAGCTATCTTGTATTGATTTGACACGTGAATTTTCATTAAAGCATATGTTTCTTTGATTAATATTTGGCACAGCACAAAGGACCACAAGCCGATCTTCTCTTAAGCTCTCGTGTGTGCTTCTAATTTTCGCACAAGAAAAAGGGACTTAAATTTTACAGCCGAATTCAAACGGCAAAGTCTGAGAAGCTTTATCAAGGTCGTAACTCAATTCTCTGTAGATTAGCCTATGAGAGCTCCTCTTTTACCCTGTTTATACACAAAATAAATGTCATGATAAATGCCCTTCAAAGTATGCTATGAAAATTAATATTAAAAATTGATAAAAATATTATTTTATATTTGACTTAACGCTAATTAATTTTGAATTCCTTTAACTGATCTTACAGTCAAAGTGAATGTACAGTTTGGAATATTTATGAAGCTGCGATATCTGACTATCTATAATCCAGTTCAAATATATAAATGTTTAAGAAATAAAATTAGCATACTTTGAAGGACATTTATCATGATATTTTTTGTGTGTATAAACAGGGTATCTGATTCGAACATAAAAGATGATCTATATTAAGCATATTTTTTAGTATTTCTGTAGCTAAAGTTTTGGCACAACACAAATCAACAGAGCTTAATTACAACATGTTTGGAATAGCAAATGGTATATCCGTACAACGATCAGTGTTTCGAAGATAATCATATCTTCTCAGCGTTCCAGCAAAAAAAGGCGTTTGACAGCGGAGTTGTTCGCACAACGGAAACCCCTCCGACCACAAAAATATATATATTCTTGATCGTAATACCATGTCCGTCTGTCCGTCCGTCTGTTTCTATGCTATCTCCTCCGTCAGTTTTAAAGCTATCTCAACCAAACTTTGCACGAAGTCTTTTGGTATAAATACGCTGCACATTTGTCGGAACCGGCCGGATCGGATGACTATAGCATATAGCTGCCATAGGAACGATCGGTTGAAAAAGTAGTTTTAGTGAGAAAAACTTTTTTGTTTTCAATGCTATCGCTCCCAACCCCCGTATTTATAAGTTTTTTATGCTTTCACATAATTTCAGCAAGTTTTATGCAAATCGGGCAACTATATAGTATAGCTGCCATACAAAAGATAGGTCTGAAAAAAAAGTCTTAGTAAGAAAAACTTTTTTGTTTTCAATGCTATCGCTCCCAACCCTCGTATTTATGAGTTCTTTATGCTTTCACATAATTTCAGCAAGTTTTATGCAAGTCGGGCAACTATATAGAATAGCTGCCATACAAAAGATAGGTCTGAAAAAAAGTCTTAGTAAGAAAAACTTTTTTGTTTTCAATGCTATCGCTCCCACGTTGTACAGATCTATATTATATACTACCACACAATTTTGTCAAGTTTGATTTAAATCGGATGACTATAGCATATAGCTACCATAGGAACGATCGGTCCAAAATGTAGTTCTAGTGAGAAAAACTTTTTTGATGAATATATCGTATTGCCATATAAAAAACTGGCAGCATATATCATGAAGGGTAAACTGTATCAGCAACAGTTAGCTTTTCTTTTTTCATTATAAATTTTTATACCCTGGTAAAAAGGAGGGGGATCATGAAGTTGTGCAAATGTATGTAACAGGGAGAAGGAAACATTTCCGACCCTATAAAGTATATATATTCTTGATCAGCATCAACAGCCGAGTCGATTTAGGCATGTCCGTCTGTCCGTCTGTCCGTCCGTCCGTCTGTCCGTCCGTCCGTCTGTCTGTATGAACGCGTCGATCTCAGAGATGGTAAGAGATAGAGGTTTGACATGTATGGGACAAATGCTTCTTTTATCTGTACGCAGATCAAGTTTGTTTCAAATTTTGGCCACGCCCCCTCCCGCCCCCGCAATTTGGAAAAAACGTTATACCTCACAGTTTTGAAGATAGACGATTCGTACTTTCTAGAGATAGTTAGTAATTTGCAAAATGAATGGATTTGCCGAAGAAATGATAAAATCGGATGAACGGTTCAAGAAGTTATGAGCAAAAAAGCGAACTAAGCCCCCCGCCACCCCCACCCACCCTAAAAAAATGTTGCATACTTTTCGGATGGTCACCCTAAGGAACGCAGGAGCACTGTTAAACATGTTTTTTCATGAGTAACGGTTTTTATCGAAGTCGGTTAGAGCCGACTTTAACTTGACGATTTTTCAGTTTTTTTACGGTCTTAACGCATTTTGACCCAAATTTCTTGAGAATGTCTTGGGAAACCGATATTCGGTGAGACTTTGATTTTCAAACTAAAATTTTTATAAATTGAAAAGTAAATTTGCAAGCAGAAAAAGTCATCTCCGACCACATAAGTATATATTTGATCAACGTGACAAGGGAGTTAAGCTTTGTCCGCCGTCGTCCGTCTGTCTGTTTCACGCGGACAGTCCTCAGTTTTGGAGCTATCGAGCTGAGACTTTGACAGAGTTTTCTTTTTACTGACGCTGCTAATATGTCGGAACCAACCGGATCGGATGACTACTTCTTTAGCTGCCATACAAATGTTCGTTCAAAATATTTCAGTAAAACTGTTTGTTCTCAAGATTACTGCTCTCAAAAACGGTTCATTGGTAATATTTCGTGTTAGAAACGAAAGAAGGTTGTTTTTGAAAACAGTTTCGAATTTTTAAATGCGATTATCTCGGAACCACTTTTTCCAAAATGGTTACAAAAATTTAAGGAGTAACTGTTGACCGATTTTCAAATTTTTTAAAAACCCACCATTCTGGTGTGAACTAGGATATCTTGATGTTTTTATTGGACAACGTGAATTGTGTGTAATAAAGATATATTTTTTTCAAAATCATTGCTGTTGTCTAAAATTTGTAACTTAAAAATAACTTCAATATTGTAAGTATTGGCTCTTTATTTTCCCGTAAAATATTTCCATCAAAATTATTTTTTATTTTCTTAAAGGAGGTATCAAACTCGTAGCCCAAGTTCAAGTTTTCTTAGATGTCTTCTTGAAGATCATCGTCCAATTATTATTCGGGAATCTGGTGGAACTATTTTTGTTTTTAGGAAATTATCGTCTTTTGGTATGTTGAAGCTTTAGAGCGCAGTGAACCGATTCTCGATACGTTTGATTTTGATTACGCCCAATTAAAACAGTTTTGCATCGCTATGAAAAATTCTTATCGAAATCGTAAAATTAATATGAAAGAAATGCCCCATATTTTCAATTGATAAAGTGTGTGAGCGACTTAGAAAATTAAAATAAAAAGGATAAATAAAGGATAAAATAAAATAAAAAAGCCACTTTTTCCGGATATGGGACGTTTCAAAATTTTTCCGGAAATCGCAGTTTCAATAAGGACAGATCTGTCCGCAAAAAGGACAAACTGGCAACACTGCTTTGTTTGCACGTTCACGTTTTAAACAACCTAACAGTTGACTATTTAAGCGATTCGAGTCGGCGAATAACGCATTGAGAATTTCTATGTGTCACATTCGCATCCTAAATTTCTGCAATGGTTAATGGTCTTGAACGTGTTTTTTCTGCTAACAAATTTGCTATGCTACAAGGTGGCTGGGCAATCTACCCAATGATCCTCCTGAGCAGAGTCACGAGTCTCTGAACTTTCTTCTAGGTTAAGTTTTTCGCAATGATTGACTGATAGAACTTTCCATTCCCAAAAGAACTGATGACGTCCGCTTAGCAGAAACTGGGCCAATATTTTAGGAAGTCTATTATCGGTCTCGGTAAATATGTGAGAGGTGACCATCCCGTCTCCAGATATAGCATTCTGTTTGGAGTGTTTCTGGGAAAAATATTCCTTATACATATATGTATGTCTTCGTGCGACTGTTACCTTTGAAAAAAATTAATTTGACCATTATATTTTAGCCTTATAAGGACGTCTATGTCTTTCATAAGGCTTCGAAATGCTTTCTGATCGTTCAAAACGTTGTATTAAGTTAAAAGCTGATTATTTTGATTGAAATTAACTAATTTTGTCAAAATATCAATTTTGTGTTCTCAATTTTAAAAAGCCTTATTTACTTTGGGACACCCTGAAAAATATGCCAGATAGAAAAGCATTCTCTCGTTTCTGTAAATCCTTAAACTTATCTTTTATGCTATTATGGGGGTCTTCTTGATTTTTTTACTATTTCGAAAAATTAAATCGTTGCTTGTGCGCAAATTTTTGTCCAAAAACAACACTCTGGAAGTGTCCTGGAAATCTCTACAGATTTCACAGAGCTAAGAGATAACATTTTCTTATTTGAAAATCTAGTTAGAAGGTCCATCTTCTCAAACAGGGTTGGATCTCTCGCCCAAAATTAATTGAATTTGTGATGCATTTTAAATTCTAATTTCATTTTCAATATAAATCATATACTTCAAAAATAAAATGTAGAATTTAAAAATATTTTTGCGCCAGTCATGAAATATAACTTGGAAACCCCTATCCCGATTATTCTTACATACATGGCGTCCAGCATAGATAGATGCCGCTAGCTGAGGTTGATTGGCAAATTGGTTTTAGTTGATACTTCAGCCTTCGTTAGGTTTTCCGAACAATTATTCAAAAGCAAATTTAAATATTAAAACACTTTAAATATTTAATTCATTTGAGCAACTATTCGAAAATAATTGTTTAACATATTTCCAAAATAAGCAAAAACAAGGTCACCAAAAATGATTGTTTTAATTGCTTCGAGGATTGGAAGAAACGTTTGCATAAATGTATTATACCCAAGAGGGATTCTTTGGAAGGGGACAAAATAGATATTAATGAATAAATAAACTTGAAAAAAAGACACAAATTTCACGATATTATTTAACAAAACTCGCAGTATTAGGAAATTATATTAGATAACCACTATTCGGGTTACAGACTGGTGTCAGTGTTTCAGCAACACCTGAGGTTGTCCATCTACTGCTTTTCTAATTATTCATACATTCTTT
>JAEIFU010003611.1:10000-26423 GCA_018904235.1 Lordiphosa stackelbergi | reverse complement strand
ATGATGTGCGTAAAGCTGTACGGTTTCATATGACGTGGAAAAATTAATGGCACCCTGTCGTCGTTTCCAATGTAAGGAAGTTCAACTTTGATGGACCGGACGGCTTAACTACTACTTTCATGACCTGCGAAGGGAGGAATGTTTCCTAATTTATCATACTGTCTACTTTTGTGGGAGGCGTAATGGTATGAACGGTAATATCATATTACGGGACTTGTTAACTTCAGTTTGTAACGTCTAAAATGAATGCAAATGTCCACAAAACTGTACTAAATAAAGCTTAGCCGCAATTCTCGAACATTTTTGGGAGCATTCAATAAATTCAATACAGAGTAGCAAAACAGTGAATAAACAACCAAAATGTGAAATTGTCGAGTGGCCGCTTTATTCCACAGACCTTAAAATTATCGAGAATATTTAGGGATTGCCAATTCTGCGACCCTAATTGACCTCATTGTAAAAAAGTAAAATTGGCCATACAACCTCAAAGGGCCAGGCCAAGCTTCTCTCAATCTTCTGGCGTGAGTGCTTATAATTTTTGCACAAGAGAAAGGGACCTAGAGTTTAACGCCGAATCCGAACGGCAAAGTTTAAGAATCTTTTTCATTGCTTTGAGCATTTTTAAATTGTTTGTCATATTGAATGTTTGCTATATGCTTCAAAATTCTAAAATATACCTAAATATCCAATTTATAAGTTAGAATGAACAACAACTGTGAATTATTGCTTAATATAATTTTTGTTTAATTTTAAGTATATGAACCTTTGCAATTGAGCCAAATCAAAATTGAGAATTTTGTATGATTTTAGCTTAGTACTCAGAAAAACTAAATCAATCCCGACAGGTGAAAACTTCATATAAAATGCTCCAATTTGATTTCTAGCAGTACTTTTTGGATCGGTGGGGAGGGAATCAGGAATCAATGAAAACAACCAAAAGAAGATACGGGCGGGGCTAATCGTAAAAAATTTCTCACAAATAAAATGTTTCAGTTAGATATTTTAACGTTTAAAAGCTGTCAACCAAATATATTCGTTTTTCTTTCATTCGTTCTTTCATTTATTTCTAATTTATTTTCTTCATTCTTAAATATGAAATAATTGGATCTGACTCGACAAGCAGCATTAAAACCAGATCAGTAGTCGTGACAATTCTGCTAACCTACCTCTCGACACTTATCCGTAAGTGCTTATAATTCTTATTGCTTGGTTCTTAAGCTTCTTTGGATAAGACACCGGTTGGCAATATAGCAGCTGGGAGGCATTCTGTGGTCAATATAAAGATATAATATCAAGTTCCTAAAACTAGTCCCTTTTGGGGCAGTTTTTGGTAGACGCTTACTTTCACATAAACAGCTAACAACTGATCAAGCCCAGCAAATTTTTTCGAAGCGCTTCACTACGAGTACTACAAAAGCGCTCAATTGTAGCGCTCAACTCTCCTTGTAAATACTGCTCCACGAAAGCGCTCAATTGTAGCGCTCAACTTTCCCTGTAAATAATGCTCCACGAAAGCAGTTATTTCACAACACTTCTCTCTCATTTATTTTCATTATTTTGTTCTGCACAGTGGAAGATTTGGTAAATTTAGGTGGAATTAATTGAAAATTACATTTCGAAATGGTGAACAAATTATTTTTTTAAATAAATAAACAATACATCCCTCAGTTAAACCGTAGTTAAAGCTCACTCAGAGAAAAAACCAAGCCGATCGTGCTTGATATCAAGCAGTTTTGATGTCAAAAGTACGGTAAGACGGAATATTCTTAGATCCAAGCTGAAAATACTGAAATCAAGCACGAATTTCTGAGACGTTCGAAGTTAAGATTAATAGTCTTTTCCTATTCAAGCAGTTTTTGTCTTAAAAAATCAAGAAGAAAAAATCTAAATTGAAGGCGATTTCAGTCTCGCCGATTTGTGCTAGATATCTTTGGGTGCTTTTATTTGATATTGATATACGATCAGCATAAGTGCCAGACATGCCGATTGAGAAATCTCGTGTGCTAAAATATTTTTCAGCCTTTTCGTAAGCAGCAGAGAAGTCATAAAACAAACAAAAAATTCAAAGAAAGAATTTATACCACCTAAATATAAGGGCATAGTATAATTTATTATAAATATAGTAATTTAATTTAAGTTAAGTGAATTACGAATCGTATTAAATTAAAAAATTTTGTTCAACTTAAAATCAAAAGTTTTTAATAGCTAGTTTAAATGTACTGGGCAAAAATATAAATTAAATATTTGTCGTTTTTAATTTTAGTTTTTACCATACTTGAAGTATAAGGTGATCATATTGAAATCAAAGTTTTAACACATTTCTTTAAAAATGCTAATGGTTAATATATACTGGTTAAGATTAACTAAATTGAACTATGAAAAATTTTTAATTTAATGTTGAACATAACTAACATTTATCTGAGCTCGAGTCCCAGTAAAGGTAATTAAACATAAAAATAAAAAAAAAATTTAAGTTCTACATTTTTCGAAAGAAGACTATGCCCTCCCGTCAACCCCTTTCCCTAACTATTCATAATTTGACTTTAAAAACTTCAAATGTCATTCGGAGAGCGACTAATATTTAATTTGAAAAAAAAAAACATTTAACAAAAAAAACTGAAATTGTAGATCAATTCCACAAAGCGGGTAAAGCGAGTTCTTCAAACTGGAATGTTGGTGGATAAACCAACCCGTGTACGCTCTTGTTCGGTGCGCTCGACCGAAAACAATTAAGAAATGAAAAAAAAAATCATTTTTTTTTCATCTTTTTGGACGGGGAAAATAGGTTCCGGCTAGGTCCGGCCTAAGATTGTAATTTTTTAATACAGGGTGGTCCATTTAAAAAATGGAATTTAATTTGGCTATAAAAACGGCAGAAACATAGCCATCACATAGTCAAAAATTTCGTACAGGTATAGCAACAATGCTCGACTTTGGGTTCCTTGACTGCGAAACACCTTCCACGGAACCTTCAAAACTGTACATTTTCGAATTCATGGGTTAATTGGCCACTGTTTAAGCCACATAATGCACCAAAATTATTACCTCGATTTGTGGAATTTCTGCCGATTAGTTTCTCATTCTGTCCCAGTGTGATGTATCGCGAAGCTTTCGACAAGCATCTCGATCCCTACAACTAATAAGGTATGACGGGCTACCTCTCTTTAAAAAGTCATCGATTGGCGTAATTTGCAACGAACAGTAGGATTTTTGTCTTATCCATGACTTCTGCATTCCAAATAGTTTGTGTCAATTTCGCTGCTGGCGAACAGTTTAGTTTGTCTGAGTACTAAGCTTTTGGAAAACAAAAAATAAATAAAACTTTACTTGTGTTCAAGACCGCAAATGTTTAAGTTTCATTAACAAGTTATTGTTCTATTTTATTGATATAAACAAGTTAAGAGAAGAGATATAACAATTTTACTGTTTGGGATGTGTTGAACCTATTCAGTTGAGCGGGAGTGTAGAATATGTAGAATGTGTAAAAATAAGATTGTTGAAGGCATCGAACAATAACTTTTCTTTTAACGGGATATTTGGATTAAAGGATACAAAAAAGAGTGATCTAAAATGTCGAGAAAAGAATTCCATACCCTGAATCCTATCCGAACTTTCTTACAACCATATTGGATCACAAGAACAAAAACATAGTTTTGGCTATAAACCCAACTAACTGAATCTTTGCCCTAAACTTAACTTTACTTAGATGCTACCAACTGCAGAATTACAATCGTTTAGTGCGGCTAATACCGTTCGAAGCGCGACATCTGATTTTCGGTGCCAGATATGAGATGAGATACGGGCCTACAGTCGCCGCCCGGTCGGCTACGATCATAAATCTGTTTCAGTTTCAGTTTTTTGTTTTTGTATTTGATATGGGGACACGGCGGGGCGACGATAGCCAATGCTCCCGCCTTCCTGGGACCATGCCTTCGCTCAACTGATCTTGGCCAGATAAGCGCAGTTAGTCAGCCACTCAGCCAGCCAGCCAGCTAGCCAGCCGAACCCACGAAACGAGTTTGCTTTTGGCTTCGATATAAACTATAAACAATGCCCAAATGCTTGAGCCATAAATAAATTTCTAAACGATTTTATAAATATTTTAAATCTCGGCGATTAGATAAAGTCAACAAATAAATAAAACAACAGCAACGAAAATTAAACCAAAAACCGAAACCGAAGTCGAGACCCCAAAACGAAATCGAACTCGAAAAACCCTAACGACGAGGCAGAGGCAGCATCTTCGGCTGGCCCCCGCTCCGCCCCTTCCCCTTCCCTTCCCCATCCCCTTCGCCATTGTCCGCGTGTTGGTCATTTAATTTAATGCGTCGAGGCATAATAATTTAGCCACAAAAGCTTTTGGGGACATCGACCAACTTCATGGGTATCCCATTACGAGCGAATCGAATCGTTAACGGTTACCATGTGGGTCCTCCATAGATACGAATCGGGGCTTTAGTCACCATAATTACCCATGTCATTCAATTTTGTTTACTCCCGGTTCCACTTGACAATTTCTAATTTTAAAGCCGGTACGGTGGGTCTGGGTCGGTGTCGAGTGCCAATATTCTGTCAATATCGTTCAAAATTGATTAGTCGAAATTATGGAAACGTCACGTGATTATCGCGGAAGGCACAGATTAGCACAGTTTTGACAATATGCCAACGAACTGATGATTTATGTGCCCTGACACATACACACACACTGTCGGACGAAAACAGATGTAAACAGTTAAATATTGAGTGGATCCATACGAAATATCTTAGGTTCACTCAAACAAACGATTAATTAATATTTGTATGTAGACCACTCACTGACTTACGATAGACGTCTTATCGCATTTAACGATATGTTTCGACACTCAAAAGCAATTAAGATGAATTAAAGGTAATAGAGTATAACAAAATGTGTATTATTTAAGAATATTATCAGGAAATTGTCTATAAATTAAACATTTGTTAATGTCTAGAAGTAATTATTCTTGCTCCAACTTTCGTTACAGTTGCAGTTCTTTTTGGATTTTGAAAGAATTAACACTAGCCGATGACCGATCTATATCAATTACCACTTATGTAGATATAATCTTGACTAACTATTTCAGAATTTCTTTAGTTATTTTATAACACTCAAAAATAAGTATTCAAAATTTTCTGAACTGAGCTATGTTGATGGAGATTGGTATACTCATTAAATATCATAACCAGCCGAATCGGATTGATCGAAGAAGTGTTTTTCAATGTCCGAGGGCCATCTTCTTTAAGCGTACAGGCCTGTATTGACTTACGAAGTAAGTAATTTAGCTTACTTGACAATTTACATTTCGTCAAAGCGGAACACAAGTCTAGTGTGACCAGACTTAACAACAAATAGATATGGAAACTGTCAAAATTAATATAGCTATTGCTACTTAAGCTTCTCGTTGTTAATACAATTTCAGTTGTTTGCTGACGGTTTGAAAGTACTTTACAAGAAGGGCGACGTGACATTAAGTGGCGTCAATGTTGGTTCAACATTTCAAAGTAAAATGAGGCCCACAGCCATTTACATAGACTCCACAAATGCACTGTTAGGCACCACATTATTATTCTTAGCTACGAACTTGCCAAATGTTAAGTATGTCGAAATCATTACTTCTGCTTCTTCTACCCTCAATTTTTGCATAAAACTTTTCGTTACTTCGCACTCCTAAAAGGCCATTATAAATCATTGCAGTTAATTCCTTTTTTCTGTCGAAATGGTTTTTTCAACACAAACAAAATGTTTTGAGTAAATTTGTGCTGAAAACAGTTAAACTATTTTTAAAAAATTAGACCTGGTCACACCTAAAATGGCTAAAAAAAATATTCTTATCAGCATAAAGGCCTGAAGGCTGACCCAAATGTGTTGGTCGTCCTTTCAGTCTCTCAGTTTTCAAAGCTATCGAGCTGAAACTATGCGCAGAATCCCGCCGGATCGTGCCCAGAGCCATCTGACAATGGAGTAGACACTAAAACATACAAACCAACCACAAAATTGTTTATTTGCTTTACTTTGCCACAAGCATAGGAAAGAGAGAGAAACAGAAAAGGGAAAACATACACGGGGGTGCCACAGAAACCTCTTCCAACCTAATTCCAACCGAATTCCAATTCTTAGGTGCCACAGAAATTTCTTTTGGTTGGTTTCAAACCTCTAATGTTTTGTTAGGAGATTTTGCAAAGCTCTTTTCTCACTAGCGCCTTAAGTCGAAGTGGCGCCCTCCACATGACAGCTAGCAGATTAAGGGATGGAAACTAATACCTCATGTAAATAAATACCAACAAATTTTTAAATTTTGCATTATATTGGTGGAGCATGCGACTTAAAATTGAGTTATTACTTAAAATGCATCATAAAACATATAATATAACACAATCAAAAAATTTCAGTTAATCATTAAATTAACCCACATCTAAAATAAGGGAAATTTTTTGGAGCCCTGTTTTTAGAGATGGAACATCAATTGGAACATCTGGTGTTCCAACTAGATTTTCTAATTAGAAAATGAAATCTCTAAAAGTTTTGTGGCACCAACGAATTATTCGAGAGATTTACAAGCCACTATTCCCGGTTGATTTTGTGATTTGCTTTGGTTTGTGCTATGCGCAGTGTCTGCCAGTGCCTATGCTCGCGGCTATGCGCTCAGCGCAGTGGCCTTTGGTACCCCTGGTCTGGGATATAAGAGTAATTTTTATGGTGTCCTTAATTGGTCACAGCTTAACTGTAACAAGAAGCTTTTACGATAACAATAGGTCAAAAAGTTGCTACCATTCGTAGAATAAATGTAACCAACCTATGCTCGAAGGCGCGGGTTCAATTACCACTATCGGTACATCTTAAAGCACTCTTCACCTTCGCCATAAAAAAGCATCTTCAACAAATTGAATAAAATTTAATGTGAAAAATATATTTAAATAAAAACAATTTTGTAGAACTTTTAAGGCAGGTTCTAGGTCGGTTGAATCGATATCGAATAACTTTGGACGATATTTTTATGATTATTTGTTTTGTCCAAAATGAAGTTTTCTACAGAAACAAGAGAATGTTCAGAAAATATCCCTTTTGTGCCCGAATCTTATAAAAATGCAAAAAATATATTAAAAGTATCGATATTTGTAGTTTAGGTTTGCCATAACTTTTAAAACAAGACACGCACAACACCACAAAGGAGGCTGGTTGACAGTTTGTATTTTCATGAATACCAATTCAATCTACAGCTGTCTGCGCTTGTCCTTAGTGTGTTGGCAGAAGCTACCACATGAGGGTGTCCAAACCATAACTTAATGACCTAGAGCCTGCCTAAAAAGTTCTACGATTTTAATCAAAAAGGTCACTAAAACAATAACTTTGTGGTAAAAACAATATTTTAAAACTTAACAAAGGGCGCATTCAGCACAGTAGTTTAATTCCTAGTCAATACTGTACTGTTTTGGATTTCTTATATAGTTTTTTATATATTTCCAAAAGTATTTAAAGCTAATCAGTATCTGCGGATCTTAATAGCTTGATTTTAGTTGTTATTTCTAAAGGTTTTTGTATAAAAAGGAATTTTTAGAAATATCTTTGCAGTTTTCTACTTTCTCGTTTTCTAAATACCTACTATTGGTAAGTTTAACCTACAATTTACTCTTTGCTAGTTTAGGTGACATATAGCTCAATAAAGAGAATGAGAAATCGACCCTTAAAGAGCTTTCCAAACAATGATGAACTTGAATCAAGTAAAAATAAGACAATACAGAGCGAGAGTTTCGCAAATTGCTCGCAAACGAGCTTGCATGTAAGCAAAGAACGAGCTTTCTTGAAAGAGTTTTGCGTTAAAAATTCCAGCACCAAAAAGAATAATTCAATAAATAAGGTTTGAAGCTCACACTATTCACAATTGAAAACTGAGAGTATTTGCAGAAAGCTTGTGCATACGAACTGCATACTGATGAATTAAGAATTGAGAGCACAGAGCGCACTGAGCGGCCGCCATACCTGTAATACAGAGTTCCCCAGTCTTCGCCATAAGGGCACGAACATACTCGCCAATTCACACCCAATGCTTGCCAAAGTCATGCTTCACTGTGTGTTAGAGCGAGACACAGTCAGGCTTACGCGCTCTCTTCTTGGGGAATCCTGCTGTAATACTTGTATCATGCACTCATATATCCAATTTTAGAAAACTATTAAAAAAGTCACGCCTTTTCTATTTTCTGCTACTATCGTCAACAAATCTTTCACTGTCACAAACTTAACGACATATGAATCATATTGCTTTATTTGACTGATCCGATTAAGCGATATCATTTGCCACTGTTTGGTCCGCTGGGTATTCATAGTAAGTGAACGTATGTTTGCTTCAGCTTTGCCACAAGCATAGGAGAGAGAGAGTGAAAGAAAAGAGAGACAACTTATGAAGTTGTTTTTGTGACTTGCTTTGGTTTGTGCTATGCGCAGTGTCTGTGAGTTTCTATGATCGCGGCAAAACAATTTTGATTTACACAAAAAAAAAAAGTTATTTTATCATATCAGTTTTAAGCCGATATGAAAAATATCAAATTGATATGTTAAAAATTTCAAATCGACATTTTTTCGCACATCATAATAACATTTTTAGTATCATTCTGAAACTATTTAATATCAATTTACGTAAATGATATTAATTTGGGATCAGAGAGATATTATTTTCTTGTCAAAATGTGTAAGCATAAAATAATTACTTTTCCTTCATTTTTATACCCTGTTCTCATTAAAAATGGGAAAAAGGGGATCATGAAGTTGTGCAAATGTATGTAACAGTCAGAAGGAAGCACCTCCGACCCCATAGATAGAGCCACAAAGTTTTTGCTTGTATGTAGCATCACTGTACCGAGTTTTTCCGATTTGGAAAATTCCTCCTCCTCCAACTTTTTAGAAAAACTGTCTGTCTCTCTGTATGAACGCGTCAATCTCACAGACTATAAGTGGTAGAGCCACAATTTTTGGCATGTATGTAGGTGTATATACTGTACCCATATCAAGTTTGCTCCAGATATGGCAAATTCCTCCTCCTCCTTCTTCTAACCGCGAAAAACTGTCAGAGCTACAATTTTTAAGTTTGAACCTAGAGACTTAATATATAATCAGTAAGGCCCAATACTTGTCTATTCTGATATCTATCTATGAAGATATGCAAGTGCGCCTCCCCGTTTATTCAAATAAATTTTAAAATAAAAGGAGTTCAAAGCTATAGGAACCACATTACTTGGAACAGGGTATTTTGCTGTGGGGGCAGTCGACCGCAACACTCTTACTTGTTCTATCGCGAAAGTTTATTTATTGAAGAACCTCTTTTTAGTCGAACTTATGATTGTGTGAAGCAAGTAAGTCGGCTATAGCAAGGCGAATTTACTAATAAGGTGACGTACTCAACACAACTGCTTTCTTTCTAAGGGCCTTATTGGTTTGCTATTTTTTGTTAGCAAATGTCTCTCAAAGGAGAGAGCCGAGAGAACAGTTAAAAATATTATGGCCCCTCACCACAATGGAATAAGTCATCTTATAGAAAAATCATCTTGGGCTGTAGTCTGTTGCTCACCTTCAGAAGCACATTATTCATTTCTTTAGACCAGCGATGGTCTTTGGTTTCCCCCAGGGGGACGATATTTCGCTATTTACACATATACAAACCGAACGCATGCCGAAGCTGAGACCAAGAGAGCAGAAAGCGATTAGGTCGAAGCAAATTCACGAAGCTTTATTTTCGCACACCAATACACTCTCACTTTTTGATCTCGCTCTTAGACACTCTTGTGTCGCTAGAGCAGGGTTTCCCAAGAAGAGAGAGCGAAAACGTGACACACAGTGATGCATGACTTCGGCAAGCATTCAGTGTAAATTGGCGACTATGTTCGTCCCCCAGGGGCTATGGCTGGGAAACTCTGCGAGAGAAGTTTTAATGCTTTCGCGCGCTCTCTCTCTCTCACTATACTGTTTTTGTATACATTACCATGGGGAATCTTTGATGGCTTATGTCTCTCTTATCTTATCCTACAGATCTATAAATAATACCAGGGACGCAAACCGCTTGAAAATAAGGAGTGGTTCGGTTCAGAGGTTCACACAGTTTTTGAACCGTCGGTTCGGTTCATTGTATGGTTTTTGGGGCTTACTAAACCGTGGTTTCGGTTCGGTTCGGTTTGCGCTGTATTCATTTAACAAACTAAAGAAATATATTTTTGATACATGAATTCAGACTATTTAAACTCAAAATTTGCTTTGATAACATTACGTTATCTTAAGACTGTGTCATTTCATGAAGATATTTCCAAACAACAAGAGATATATAGCTTTTAAAGAACTTTAAATAAGTTCAAAATGATAAAAATTTTTTAAGATTTAGTAATAATATATCTTCTAGTAAATATTCATCGGTATTGCCTCTTAAGTCTGATAAAACAAGTTTCAGCGTGGGAAATGCTTGTTCTACTGACACTTATGTGGCTGAAACTGCTAAAACGATTCGAGCTACTTGCTTAATTTAATTTTCCTGATAAATATTTCAATTTGTGAAAATATCTTTATCTTTAGGTAAACGCTTTACGGCATTTGACGCTTCGATGCTATTAACAATCGATATTTTACTTCTTGATGGAATTTAATCCCTATAATAAAGTTGTTTGGAAAGCATTTCCAACTTGTCTTCACTTCTTGAGTTCAAAGAATTATCCGTTATGTTTTCATGAAAGTTTTGGATCTTGTTGTATGTATATTAAAATTAAATAAGAATAGCTACCTTTTTCCTTCTTCTTAGAGCAGGTTTGATTCCTGGTAGCGGTAGCAAAATCAAGACTTGGCCTATTCAAATTTTGGCTCCATAGCAACTTTAATAAATTTGTTCTTAGCTTTTTTGCAACACTCTTGCTTTTGTTTAAAAGTATGTAATAGAAAAGGAAATCGTCAAGATTATTTATCGATTTGCCGAAAAAATGGTAAAGATAGGACAAACACAATTATGATGGGTAGCACTGGCCACTTTTTGTGGCTTCGTATTTAAAATGATAAGATATATACAAACTTTGGGGGTACAGAGAATGTTATAGTTAGATTATACAGAGTTTGATTGGTCCAAAATATATCTTAACCATATTTTTCGTGATCAGTTGGGCACGCATTTGCAATCGACCTAATAATACGGTAAATCAATTGGTAACTCAATACCTAGTTGAAATGAACCGAACCGAACCATTTTATTATTCGGTTTTTGGTTCGGTTCAGCTATTTTTAAAACACATCGGTTCGGTTTACGGTTCGGTTCGGTTCAAAACCGGTTCGGTTCAGAACCCTGAATAATACTGATAACTATATATAAAGAGAATCTGAAAAGCCTGCCTATATAGTTTGTGAGAGTTAGGAAGTGGGTTTTGAATTGCGGGAAAACTGGTGCTTGAATATTTAACAAAACATGGGAATCCGGTTAAGTTTGTAGCTTGGTTAATCGCTAAACGCAGCATGAGAAATTTAACGTTTACGTTATCCAATTTACTACCAACTAGATAATTACACAAAATTCAAACGAAGATGATGGATCAATTAATTTTAACTACCAGTTAATTTCATTGTAAAGATAAGACAACGGAAGCTACGTTTAAATAGAAAACAAACTTGATTTTGCTTTGCTTGACTTCACTTTAAAGGAACAGATCCTTTATACCAATCGTTGGGTATATGATGATATGTTATATTTTCAATGATCAAACCCGATTTGTAGAACCTTTTCATTTTTAAAATAGTTTTGGGTGAAAGAAGAGAGCAGGCGGAGAGCAAACTTTTCACACAGACGCGAGCAGAAGTTATGAATGAGTAAATCGGTGAGCACAGAAAGCAAGTAAATCGGCTGAAGTCTTGCCTCTTGGCCGGCCCTGACCTAAATCGATTGTGAATAGATAAGTTCAGACCACAGAGGATTCATATATGTGTTGAAGATTCCCAGTCACAAATTTCCCAAAAACTCGTCCATTGGAACCACAACAACAACAAAAAAAAACGTAATTTACAAGCAATTAGATGAAAACTTTTGGTCGCTGATTTGTGGTGAAATAAATCAATTAATCTTAAGTGTGTCACTGATTACCAATGGCTGCGTTCCCCCAGCCCACTGATATCGGTGGTCACCCCGACGGGCTTTGGCTCTCTCACTCACCTTGCAGCAGACGATTCTCGGCATCGGTAAAGCTCAGCACCCAGGCGTCGCCCTCCATGGCCGAGTTCTTGCCCTGCAGCGCTATACACTCCTTGGACAGCATATCAAAGCCCTCAGTCTTGACCTCGGCCACAATATTGGGATGTGGCCAGGGTATGCCGGGCAGCGGCCAATGCGAGGCGGAGCGGGGCCACAGGCCGGCGCATTTAAAGGCGGGTGTAATTTGCACTATGATCCGTTCCCTAATCCTCAGCTTCACCTCGGTGGTGTCGGCTATCATTTTGACTATATCACGATAGGCGCACTTGTCGCAAGCCTGGGCCACCAGCGTCTGGAAGCGGGAGCGTATTTTGCGGGCGGACAGGTAGCCCGACGCGGTGATAAACTCCACCCACAGCGACATGGAGCGTTTGCGGCCATCGCTGAGCTTGAGCACGGCACAGCCCGGCAAGGTGCCGTCGTCCACGAAGTTGAGCACACCCATCTGGTTGAGATAGATGATGATTTCGAACTCTGTCGGGGAGATCACTTCCAGGCCGTCGAAGCGGCCGTTGTAGTCATTCAGCGAGGAGATGAACCGCGGCTCCTGCACCTCCACCTCCTTGAGCACATCCTGCACGATGCGACACACCTCCTGGATCTGTTTGTGTATTTGGGCTTTGCGCACTTGGACACGATCGGCACAATATTTGTTCATTTGGTAGACCATTTTGGACTGTGCCGCGATCATGTCCGACGGCACCAGCATGATAGCGGCGGCCCCTGACGACGACGTGGTGAAGGATTCTTTAGGAACTCGGTTTGATTGGTGGCCACTCTGACGAGAGGGTAGCTCTATGATAAAAGCACCGCACACATGCCACACACTCACACACGCACACACAGACACAAAAAAGCAGCAACAAAAAACCACGGGGCACAGGAACGAACGTTAGTTGTAGCACGCGTGTGTGTCGCGCCGTCAACTCCAAGACATTGACTGATTCCGCCTGGCCGGCACACCGCAAGAAAAGTATCTTCTGGGCCCCAGCCAGCGACGCGTCGCTGCGGCAAGTCTCCACGCCACGCGAGTGTGCGACAGGGTCAGCTGTAGTCGCATTCGCTCGCTCTTGGCTTCAGCAGAGCCAACACTCTCGCTCTCACTCGCTCGCTCGCTTACTCTCACTCTCTCTCTCTGTCTCTCTGGGAAATAAGCATAATGGCTGAGCGCGCATATTGGCGGCCGAAATTCTCTTCTTTGGGTAACGGTACCGTTAAATGCCTGGCAAAGGGTCCAGTACCTTAGAATCCACCCTCGTAGGGTCGAAAAATGTAATGTTTTCATTACGCAGACGTGACTCCGCCCACTTTTCGCACACACCGTTGCCGTCGCCTCGGCCAACACTCACATAGATAAGCACCAATACCATGAAATGCTGCCCAGCCACAACAACAACAACGAGAATTCTGTGTTGGATTCTGGCTGACGGACATTAGGGTTGATGTGGGTGGAAATATGGTTGCCTGATGAGGAAATGGTTAAAGCAAGGCGAGAGGGGGGACGATGCGGCGTGCAATTTAAAGCTTTCACCAGGGAAAATTGATAAGAAATGCACAGAAATTTGGCCACTAAATTCCGGTTGACAGTCTACGGCAGCAGAGTGTAACAAAATCTAATGAAAGGGCGCTACAATTTAATCAACAAATTCTGTTAGTGTGCTGGACTGCTGGGCGGGAGGTCGTGGGGTTCGATCCCGCCTGTGAACATCTAATAATAAAAGTTTTTTTCTTTAGAAACTAGCTTTTACACATACGGTCACCCTCCACCAGCTTATTGCCCAGCTGTGAAGTACACTGAAAAAAAAAACAAATTTCTCCAAACTTTTCCGTTCGGATCCGGGCGTTAAACTGTAGGTCCCTTTCTCTAAGTGAAAAAATTTAAAGCCCACACACGCAAGAGATTGAAGAAGCTTATCTTGGCCCCGTTGAGGAGCTGTATAGCCAGTTTTACCTTTTATTTCCAATAACTATGTGGGAATGAGCCAAACTATCAAGAAACTTGCTTAAAATTTGGTAAAAACTTAGAAGCTTTAAAATATATCTATTATATTATATTATATTAAAAGTTGAAATTTTTTTAGGAATAATTTAAGGAATTCTTTAAAATTTGGAAATTTGTCTAATTTTATAGGCATTTTAAATAATTAACTTAAATTCAAATTAAACAAATTTAAAGCTAAAGCTTTAGAGCTAGCTCTACAAAATTGTGCTAAAAGTTTACCCTAAAACAAATAATATTTAGAAAGACGCTACCATTGAAAACAAAAAAGTGTTTCTTACTGACTTGTCAAACCTATCTCTTGTATGGCAGCTATACAATGCCCGATTTTCATGTAATCTTGGGGAATTATGTCAAAGCATGAAAAACTTATAAATACGAGGTTTGAAGACATTTGCAGGGAAAACAAAAAGTGTTTCTCACTAAATCTAGTTTTGTGACTGATTGTTCCTACCCAAAAAAATTTGTATCAAATTACTCTGATACGTTGTCTCAAATCGAAACTGAAAACTGAAACTGAAACTAAAAGTAAAGGCTATGGAGGACCCTTTCCCAGACGACGTGATGAAGATAAATAAATGTATTTCAAATGGCGCATATTTTCAAGGTAAGTATAAGCAGCTTAGTATTCGTGTCGTTTTTGAAAATATATGTAAATAACAAATGTAACTCTTTAGATTGGACACAAAACAAGCCACAATGCTGCTGTGACAGTTTCAGCGCTTTGCAAGACAACTGTACATTGCGAGAGGTGCGAAACCAAGAAAGCTGCAGGACAGGCGTTTTTGCTTTATTACTCAACGTCTATGGCCGTCGTGGCCCAGTGGTTAGTGTGCTGACTGCTGGGCGGGAGGTCAGGGGGTCGATCCCGCCTCAGAACATCTAATAATAAAAGTTTTTTTCTTTCTTTTTAGAAACTAAGCTTTTACACTATACGTCACCTTCACCAGCTTAGTGGCGCCAGCTGTGAAGTAACTAGCCATGAAAAGCAATTTCTCAAAACTTGCCGTTCGGATCCGGCGTTAAACTGTAGGTCCCTTTCTCTTGTGCGAAAAATTTAAAGCACACACGCCAAGAGATTGAGAGAAGCTTGGTGTCACCCCAAGTTGAGCTGTATAGCTGTTACCCTTACCTTTACTCAAGGTCTCAGAAGAGAGCGCTAAAATGTGACTGTGTCTCTCTCTAACACACAGGGAATATGTTCGTGCCCCAGGGTCTAATGCTGGGGAACTCTGATGTACGGGTTCGAGCAAGAGGCATACCAATATGGTGACTTCTGGTTAAGCAACATTCGCGTGGACACGAGGCATACAATGAGAGACAAATGTTTCCACTTAGAGGGGTGTCCACACTTGACGAACTCAATTTAATAGTGTAAATAAATTACATTTTGATAGAGTTTGAAAAAAAAAAATTTTTATAAAATGTTTTGTTTTAATTTTAACGGCAGATTATAATAAACTGAATTTATACTCGAAAAGATAAGAAAAAATATTAAATTAATAAAAGCTAGTATCAAAATGAAACAAAAAGTTTGATAGTTGAATTATCAACTTAATAAGACCTAGTGTCAAATTGATACCTAAAAAATTAATACAATAAAGTGTCAACCTGATACACGCTAGTATCAATTTTAAATCTTTGAAATATCATGTTAATACTTTCGAAGATATCAATTTGATACTTGGAGTATTAAAGAGAATTCGATACTCAATAGTTTCAAATTGATGTCTAAATTGTGTCTCTTTGATGACAACTTTTTTGGGTGTATGTCAGGCATTCGATCCGGCCGCATCCGACAAATGTGCAACGTATTTGAACCAAAAGATTTCGTACAAAGTTTGGTTAAGATAGCTTTAAAACTGATGGAGGGAAAGCATAGAAACAGAGGGACGGACAAACGGACAAGGGTATAAAAACTACAAACTTTCCAAATGAAGTTGAATCATTTCTACAAGTCCCTGGAATACGGAGGTTTAACCCCAAAACGCGAAGCATAAAAGTTAAACTCTTCCACTTCAGATTGATAACTTTTTTTTGCTCTTTTCATCAGAGATGCAAGCCGGTTCTGAACCGAATCGAACCGCTTTTTTTCGCTCGTGAACCGAACCGTTAACCGAACCGGTGTGTTTTCAGAAATGCTGGACCGAACCAAAAACCGAAAAATAAAATGGTTCGGTTCGGTTCAGCTAGGTATTGAGTT
>JAEIFU010003611.1:0-5000 GCA_018904235.1 Lordiphosa stackelbergi | reverse complement strand
CAATTTTAGATTTTGCGTTCTTAAAAAATTGTGCTTAAAGTGAGAATATTGTACTACTAATGAGAAAACCCGTTCATACACTGTTTTTAGTAACGTCACTTGGTTGTTAACGGACACTAAGCCAGAGTCAGTTTAAAAGAATCATTATACAAGAGTCACTGAACAAGAGTCAATGAGCAAAAGGCATTAAATCAAAAGTCACTGAACAAGTGTCACTGAACAAGAATCTCTAAAGAAGAATCACTGAACTAAAGATAGTGAACAAGAGTACTCACTAAACCAGAGTCACTGAACAAAAGTCAACAAACAATAGTCATTAAAGTAAACTTCTTAAACTAGAGTCGGTGAACCCTAGTCTCTGAGATACAGTCACTGAGGAAAAGTCTTTGAAAGAAAGTCACTGAACAATAGTTTGAAAAAAAATCATGGAACAAGGTCACCGAACTAGAGTCACTGAACTAAAGACAGTGAACTGGAGTCACTGAACAAGAGTAACAAAACCAGAGGCACTAAACCAGAGTCACTGAACAAAAGTCAGCAAACAAGAGTCATTAAAGTAAATTTATTAAACTAGAGTCGATGAACCAGAGTCACTGAACAAGTGTCACATAACCAGAATCACTGAACCAGAGTCACTAAACCAGAGTCACTGAATAAGAGTCACTGATCTAGAAGCACTTAGCAATTGTCACAAGTTACACTGAACAAGAGTCACTATAACAGAGTGAGTAAACAAGAGATACTAAAAAATTATCACTAAACAAAAGTCACTGAATCAAAGTCACTGAAACAGAGAACATTTCACCCATGAACAACCCAGGCAGGGCCACAGATAGTTGTGTTACTCTTTGCCAATCGCTGATGCCGCCATCTTTTTCAAAGGAACATAAAACTAGCCAAGTCTTAGAAATTCCTGCCATTTTGTGCTTGAACATTGTATTACCCCCAATCAACTGCACAACTAGCCACTCAGCCAGCACGTTCTTGGAGAAGAAATGACATTCCATTTCCATTTAGCCGCAGCCAGCCCGAATTAATGCATATCTAATGTGATTAATGAGCGTTTAACACGAGCTGGCGACCCCAAGAAATACAACGCCGAACCTTAAGTAGTAGGCTGTTCCAACTGGGAGGGGCGCGGACAACATGTCCAGGCTTTTTATATGCTGAAACGTTAAGTTCCACTTTAAAGAGCGGCGAACAAATTATTATGTATAATTCAATTTGAACTGTGTGCCGGAACGTGCATTAAGATAATGCTAATTAACACCTCAAGAGTCCTAAGATGTTTTCCTCTTCCCATCACCTATCATTTTTCTTCGTCCGGCGGCGATAAGCGGCGACAGGGATGGGGCCTATGGAAATGAGCGAGAAAAATGCGTCGGGAATCAATTTAATGGCCGCGTAAATGTGGAAAATTATCAGAAGGAACACGAACTTAATTGCGGCCATTATCGGTTTTATGGCATATAAATTGGAAATGAATTATGCAACGGGCCGGCGAGGCTGCGACGAGATCTTCATTAAGGCCTCAAGGTCAGCGGGATCGTTACAGTTAGGTTTCGCACCGGGGCTTGGGGTTGTCCCCAGAAATGCCCGGTAGTCGCAGCTCTTTAATTAAATTGTGTATGTCCAAGACGACTTCATTCGCTGCCGTGAATACCGCTTATCAGCTGCACGAGATCTGTGGCAAGCTGCTCCACCTCATGGCATCGGCATCAGCAGCAGCAGCAGCAGCAGCACATACGCTTTATGGTTTTTGGTCTCGTCGGCACCAAAATGAGCAAATGGCGGAAAATTAAGTTTGGTTGCTGCAGGAGCCAACGGCACACACACACACACACACACGAGATTGCAATCTTCTTGGCGGTGCACCGCATCCGCATCCCTTCCTGCTGCCATCACATTGAGATGGCGATGGCGTTGCCGATGTCCAGCAGCTGCTGCTGCGACACGATGAGCCCTCCATTCCCGTCCCATTCCCTTTGGTTGCGGCTGTTGTTTTAGTGGAATATTTCCACTTCTTTTGCGTCTTTGTGGCGCTTTTGGGGGGACGACACTTTGACGGCAACAAGTTCATTTGGTTGCATGCAATGTAAGCAGAAGCAGGGACAGCTCATGTGATATGCCAAGAGAGAAGGTCATGAAGAGTCGCCTTTACGATATGGAAGAGTACAAAATTCTGGGAATTTTCAGATCTGAAAACGAACTGCCGCTGGAACATCATGTCCATGGAAAACTTCTAGCTGAAGATTTGGTAGGCGTTACAGAGGGAAAAAACCGAGAACAATGGACTTAAATTGAGCACAAACGTTAACAGAATCAGTACATGAACGGTATTTCTCAGTTGGTAACATGAACTTTGTTCCTTAAGGACATGTTATTTCTGCTATTGAGCAGCCAGCGAAGTTTGGCCACTCTAGCATAGAGGGACCCCTATGTCCTGGATTATAAGGGAGCAATTCGTCGTATCAGAATACGCCTGGACAGATTTCACGACGCAGAGTATATGTAATATTTATATACTTGGGCTTGGTTTAAGCCAATGTTCCAACGCTTAGCCCAACTGACAAAACGGTGTAGACTCTGTTGGATAATATCCGTAGCACTATACAAACAAGAATCTCTTGCCATAATGACAGTGTCGTCTGCAAAGGAGGCAAGAAGTAGATCTGGATTGAGAGTTCTCAATCGGAATTGTATCTCCTGTTGTCGTTGTAAATAACGTATAAAGAGTAGGTCCAAATGCACTCCCCTGGAAACACCTGCTCTTATAGTCCTCACGCTTGATTCAGCTCCATCAAGGATCACCCAGAAAACGCTCTTCATGAGAAAACTTCGCACTATTTCGAAGATTTGGGGAGACATATTCGGAGCACACAAAAACTATGTTGTTTACACTTCAGCAAAACGACATACACTGAAAAAGAAAGCCTTATGATGAGGCTTCAAAATGAATCATTGCATCATTGTCCGATTTAATCAAATACTAGTGAGCCCATTTTTTAAAAATCCCTTAAACTATTTTGTACAGGTAATATAAAGTCTTGGACACCTAACAAAGAATCAGGGAATCAAACCGAAACTATTTTCTGTTCCGGTTCTGCTACGGACGTTTCGGAAAACGTTCTGCTTTGGTCCTTACCGGAACCTAGATTTATTTCGGTATACCGGGACGTGCCGGTATAGACCGGTAAAATTAACGGAAAATTTTAAACGTTAGTCTAAACAAAGTGGGTAAGCAAGCTATACACATATGCTTATGTGTACATTAGACCGTACCTGTCTTAAAAAAAAATAGAGGGAAGCTAACTTCGGCTGTACCGAAGTTTATATACCCTTGGAGCATGATATATGCTGCCAGTTTGATATATGGCTATACGATATATTCATCAAAAAGTTTTTCTCACTAGAACTACATTTTGACCGATCGTTCCTATGGCAGCTATATGCTATAGTCATCCGATTTAAATCAAACTTGACAAAATTGTGTGGTAGTATATAATATAGATCTGTACAAAGTGGGAGCGATAGCATTGAAAAAAAAAAAGTTTTTCTTACTAAGACTTTTTTCAAACCTATATTTTGTATGGCAGCTATACTATATAGTTGTCCGATTTGATAAATCTCGGTGAAATTATGTGAAATCATAGAAAACTTATAAATACGGGGGTTGGGAGCGATAGCATTGAAAACAAAAAAGTTTTTCACTAAAACTACTTTTTTCAACCGATCGTTCCTATGGCAGCTATATGCTATAGTCATCCGATCCGGCCGGTTCCGACAAATGTGCAGCGTATTTATACCAAAAGACTTCGTGCAAAGTTTGGTTGAGATAGCTTTAAAACTGACGGAGGAGATAGCATAGAAACAGACGGACAGACGGACAGACGGACGACGGACGGAACTATACAAGACGGACAGACGTGGAGACACATGCATATTAACATCAACTCAGCTCGTCATGCTGATCAAGAATATATATACTTTGCGGTTGTTGTTGAAATATGCTTGCTCCACGACAAATGCATTATTAAACGTTATCTTTAAATTTACTGCATGTTCCACGTATTGAATGGGCAACATTTTAGGAGTTAATTCGGCAACAGACTTGTACCAACAGGTTTTTTTATGGATGGCACACATTTTGATTTTAATGGATCTAGACCTAAACCATTCTCTCTTTTTCCCAGTGGTTACCTTTTATCAAGTACATCAATAGAAACTAACACACAGTCTTCAATCTGGGATAGTGAACGACTATATATTTGGACGTCATCTGCGTACACAGATGAGCTTCATAATTGTACAGAAATATCTTTGCAAGTCAATAATATAGACAGAAAACAATAGAGGTCCTAAACTGATCCTTGCGGGTACACCACGAGTCAATGAAGTAAAATTAAAGGTACTTAAACCAGAAACAACCTCTTGGGAGCCTGTCAGTGAGGTATGACCTAAACAAAATTTACTGCAGTGCTAGGAAATTATGTGAAAAATTTTGAATTTTTGGTGCAGAGAATGTCCTGGGCTGATCATGTCAAAGGCCTTACTGTGGTCTAGCAGCTTTAAGAAAGTAACAGCACCAGCATCCAACCGCTGACGACTATCTTCTACAATGCTTGTAATTGCCGTTATACAACTTCTGTTTTTCGTAAATCCAGATTGTTTAGAACTCAACATTTTATTATTACAAAGGGAATATTTGCACTGAGTGGCCATAAGGTTTTCTAAAAACTTTAGCAAGAAATGGCAAAATAGATATGGGCCTGAACTCATTACTCGACTTAGGATTGAAGAACCCATTCATTTATATTACCGGAAAGGTAGACGTTGTGGATGATTAGACATCGGATTTTGGCATATTTTGAAACAGATTTTAATCCTAGTAGGCAGTAAATTACTATTGGGGGAGCAGCATTTTAAACAAATTTGTTGTCATTTTGAGGCATATTATTTTGACCTACTGGGATTAAAATTCGTTTAAAAATATGCAAAAT
>JAEIFU010003610.1:0-26426 GCA_018904235.1 Lordiphosa stackelbergi | reverse complement strand
TACACAGAAAAATGTTAATAAGTTACTTCTGACGTGATTTTTTCATCCCATATTTTGTTTTTGCAGCAATTAACCGTACCCACAAGTTAATCTAACCGCACATATGGTATAACTTTTTGAATGCATTTGATGCACCAAATAACTGTTCCGACGCCAAATCTAACCGTGAAAATTGTTGACTTAGCAAATTTTAGTTGGTCTTTTTATAGAGCACTTCAACGGAATTTGAACTTTAGAATTCCTAGTGGTCTCATTTATGCAATATTCAAGAAATTTTTCGTGCATATGTTTAGGCAGATTTATTACAAGTAACATGTTCGGGGCGTTGCTTAACGCGCGCGTAACGTAACTGGTAAAGTCGCTTTCAATCGTGTTGGAGACCAATGGCCCGAGTTCGAATCCCAGATTAAGTAAAAATTTATCAAATTTAATAAATAGAACCAAATTTGGTGGGTGGGGAGTAGTGGGGATGAGCTCAAGTAGATTGCCAACTTGTGACAGCTAAAATAGTATCCCACCCTACTATTCTACAGTTGTGTAACAGCTGTCAAATTACCAATTGTATGGTAAAATTACTGTGAACTCAGTAAGAAAAGTACTTACTGTAAACATCGGTAAATATAACTTATTTATGTCGGTTGGCGCATTTTTAAACGAGATTTTTGGTTAGATTTACTATGGCAATAGTTCCTCTTACGTAATGGTTTACGTGAAAGTTACTCTACAATTTGGTTAATTTTACGGACTTTGTGGGTTGGCGCATTTCCAACCCACAATATCGGGTCGTTTCCACCTACATCCCATCTACATCCCACCCACATCCCTCCCAAATCCCACCCACATACCACCCACTTCCAATCCACTTACCACCCACATTCCACCCACTTGCCACCCACATACCACCCACTTCTCGCCCACATCCCACCCACTTCCAAAACAATTAACCATTAACCCACATCCTACTTCCCAGTGGGCATCCCGGCGGTAATTCCCCCAACATCGGAAAATGAAAACACAAATGAATTCTCATTTTGATTTTACAAACCGAGTTTCAAGTCAATCGGGTGAAAAATAGTATTTTCAATGGAGAATTTTCCGTGAATTTTCCCGCATGGGGGCGGATTTTCCGACATTGAAAAATCAATCAGTCAAGCCAATCGGATGAAAAATATTTTATTTCATGCTGACTTTTTTCGGGAATTTTCCGACCGTTGGGTAAATTTTCCAAAATCGGAAAAATCACATTAAAAACTATTTGGTATTCAGTCCTTACAAACCGAGTTGCAAGCCAATCAAATGAAAAAAATAATTTTTGCATGCAGAGTTTTCCGGCCATTTTCCTCGTGGGCGGATTTTCCATCGTGTCGAATCATTTCGCGTACTATGCTTACAAACCAAGTTTCAAGTCAATCGGATGAAAAATAAAATTTTTCCAAAGCTTTTCCGACTTTTCCGTGTGAAATTTTCCAAATTTTTTTTTCTTAGTGCGCGCCTGCATAACTAAGCAAAGGTTTATACTGTAGGATAAGTCGTTTAGGCTAGGCTTTGATAATATGTTAGTCGGGCGTACATATATATGTATATAGATAGGGGTGGAAATGATTCGTTCTCCTGTTACATACAAACTTAATATACTCTTTGGCACAGAGTATAAAAGGTTCCGGCCAATAAAAATGCATTGACCGAAACCGAGATTCGTTTCGGTTTTATTCCCTAGTGAGGAGGAGAAAATTAGAAAAAGAAATAGTGCAGCAGGCAAATTTTTTATAATCGCGCGTGAAAAAGAATTTATATGAGTATCCACAAACTGCTCAAACAATAAACATTGAAAAACTTTGCAGGATGTGTAGGGCATATTTTAAAATTTTACCTTCAAGTATAACAATAATTTCAAATAGAAAAAGTCGTACAAATTTTACTTTCAAGTATTACATAATATTATATTAAAAAAGTCGTTCACGTCACTTAGACCATATTTGTACCATAATTTGGTTGGGCTGGAATGACTTTTTCAATTTTTAGGGACAAGTTTAGTCACAATTTTTCGTCTAATGGCAGAAGTCATTGGTGTAAGCGGGTCAGAGTATGCTTGAATATGCCACAGAATGTATTTGAAGAGGCTAGAATGATACACAGCAGTAAATAAAAAATTGCGACAATAATTGTCTCTAAAGTGTCATTTTAGTCTTAGCTTTATGAATTTGGAAATGCTATTGCATTTAAGCTTTGCGTTTAAGTTATATTTTTTTCTTATTTTTTGACATTTGACAAAAATAAATCACATATTTTTAGTACAAAACCTGCAAATTTAAAAACTTAATTAAAAAAGAACCCATATTCTTTATAATTCGCTGCCCAACGATGACATTTTTTCCAAAATTGTTGTATACAAAATATTTACAAATTTCATGTTAGATGCTTCATTCTTAGTATAGTATTTTGCATATAAATATTCAAAATGGGGGGGTCCTTAAGCTGGGGCGGTTTTTGACGACCATATAAATGAGGAATTTTCAGCTCGAGTTATACTAAGTATAACCTTGCAGCACGGCAGTAAAAACATACAAAGAGATCACGAACTCCGTTTTTTTTTTCAATTTTGAGGACGCCTCTATGTCTCTATCATTCTTTTACTTTACTAATGCTCCAATAATGTAAAAACAGCAACTCAGCCAGTGTGTACACTCATTCATGTCGTGCATACAATCGATCTCATCAATCGACAACTGTCGGTTCCGATATATTAGCAGTAAAAAAGAAGACTCTGTGCAAAGTTTCAGCTGATGTTAAACATGCAGAGGCACGACTTTTCTTATATAGTTTTTGATTTCTAGGTAAGACTTGCTCAATATTGGTTGAATTTTCGATTAATTTCTCCTGAAATTCTTCTAGAAATGCCTGGTTTCACTCGCTTTCAAATCCTATTTGCAATTTGGCAAATATCATTAGGAGATGGCCACCCAAATATGGGAGAATCTTAAGGCGGTGGGAGATTTGCTGGTGGTACAACTGTGCATATGTATAGACAGTTTTAATGACAGTTTTCATCCACAAGCTTTAAATTCATGTTGCGCTCAAAAGTATGCCCCGCTTGTGGCTCCTTTATAATTACCAACCCCACCCAAGACCAGAAAATACAATTAAAAGGTTTTTTTTTGTTCAACATTTTTGCTGTTGCATTCAGCTTGGGCTTTTGTTCATTTATTCATCTCACTTGGTAAGCTGATTTTGGGCGCATTTCAGTGGACAAACATAGGAAACCTCCAGCGAATCAATAAAGAGGGCGTCCATAGCCGCGGCTGGGTCCATTGTAGCTACCATCGATCTCATAGCCGGGCACAACATACTGCTGATAGCTGCCAGCGCGCACAGAGGAAGAAGCCGAAGCAGCAGCGGCAGCAGCACGAGGAGCAGAAGGAATGGAGCGCAGGGGCTGGACATAACCGCCATAACCGGCACGGGGTACACCATAACCGCCATAAGAGGGCACTCGAATGGCCTCATAGGCTACACGATCACCACCATAACCGCCACCATAACCCACACGGTTGCCGTACAAGGGGCTGGCATTGATGTAGGCGAAGAGGGCCAAGCTGATGCAAACGAACTGTAGAGCAAAAGGATTAGTAAGTAAATTAAGTAGCCAAAGGAGCCAAGGCATAGACTACTTACCAGGTATTTCATGTTGAATATTTAGTTTTGTTGGTTTGTAGTAATCAATCAAACTATGATTTGCTAGCCAGCTACACGGGCTTTTATACAAAATAAAAACCGTTTGAATTGGATATTTACGTGACCTATATAAAAAATCGGTATATTTACTTATATTTCTATGCAAAACTTATTTGCATAATTGAATTTAATATTTATTTACTTTATTTACTTAAGGCATTATAAAATCGCTGGGTTACGCTAGGTTTGGCTGTTTCGGCGGGGTCTTGATAAAGTCGTTCAACGACACATGTACAAAAAAAAAAACGCCCGGGTTCTTAATGAACTCACGAACCAAACGCGCGACTTTTGTAGACATTGAAATACAAAAATTGGTTGTAATGGAAATTGTAAATGGTTTTAGTTTTTTTTTTTCATATTTTGCACATTCTTAGGGGTAACGTTCGAGCAGACGGTTGTGGTGGGGAATGTGAAAATGTTAGGGAGAGTAAAATAGGAAGTGAAATTTAATATTATTAAATTTTAAGAAAGGAGAATGTTTAACATTTTTTAGAAATTGACAGAACTTAAGGCCGATTTGTTATATTTTATATAGTTATATAACTGATACATAAACCAACAAATAATAGAGCAAATTGTTACTTAAATCTGACACTTAGCTGCTAAGTAAAAGGCGGTAAAAATCATTTCTATATTCTGTTGAAAAATCATCATGAGAACCTAGTCAAGTTAACATTATTTTAACAGTTAAGAAAATAATTTTAACCTTTATTTCACAATCTATCAGTAGTTTTAACTTATTCAATATTACGAATTATATCGGAAAATTATTTAGCAAGATTATCTTTCTAACTCGATGAATACACATACTGCCATTATCCCATTTCAAACCGGATTTTTAACCACATTTGGCATGGCTGATAGATATGGAATTAGAGTCTTTCAACTTGTTAAACTTCTTTAGAATGGTTCAGCTCTATGTCGCTTGATTTAAGAACATATTTCTTATTCTAACTCGTCGAATATACCTAAAACTATCATGAGATTTAAGTCCGTGTACTTTTTTAATGGCTTCAATTATTCTTCTTCTCTTTAGATCAACTTTAAAGTGGAGGACGATATAATGACACATTTATTGTGTCTTATTTAACCTTATCAAAAAATTCAGTCTTAAATTTAAGCAAACTGTTTCGCATTGACAATTCTGCTCTTTCTAATACTGCAATTGACAAGCCTGGCCCGCAGGGGCCGAACACTTAGGCTATTTACACCGTCACGAGAGCAAACAGCTTTTCAGTCGCCGTCGATCACTCTCACTTTTTGGTTTCGCTCTTCTTGACAAACCCCCTTTCAACTTTTACTACTCAACTTGATTTCTTCCCCCTTTTTTCCCCCATTTTTCCCCTCACCTCCAAAACAAAAAAATACATTTCAAATTTTAAGTCTTGTTGTTGGTTTCACTTTTATTTAGGTCCTAGCTTCCTTATGCATCTATATAAGTTCCATGAGCTATTGTAGCTCTCAATTCACTGTGTACTTAATAGGCGGACTTTTTGTAGCCCTTCTTCTGGCCCGACACTGAGCTGGAGGCAGCTGCTGCCGAAGCACCCTGAGCCTCTTGAGCAGCTCCATAGCTCAATTGAGGTACATAGGCACGTGGGCCATAAGCAGGCTGAACATACTGACGGGGCTCCTTCCACACCAAAGGAGCACCAGCACTGGGTGCAGCCAAAGCTAGCTTAGCCAAAGCAATAGCCTGACGATCAACAGCTGGAGCACGTCCATAAGCCCGCTCGCCATAAGCATTGTTACCATAGGCAGCGGACACGGGAACAGCCACGGGTACAGCTTCATAACCAGCTCCATAGGCTCCACGGTTGTGGCCATAACCTCCATAAGAAGGAAGAATAGCCTTGACAGTCAAAGCAGGCTGCACCTGATAGGCATAACCACCCACGGGAGCGCTGTTATAGCCATGGGCAGAGACCGCAGCCAAGGCACAGACGAAAATGCACTGTAATTGACATTATTTTAAAATTTAATTTAAGCTCTCTTTTCTAGGCAGGATTAGGTTGACTTACCATAGACTTCATCATTTTGTTTTAAAATTTGCTTAGTTTGTCTTGTTGGAAGAAGTTAACTAATGTCTGACTGTGGCATTCAATTTTGTTTTTATACCAAATCCAGGGAATATTATTAATTCACTTACGTGACGAATGTGATGCAAGTTTGGCTAAGGCAGACGGAACTCCCGAGTTCTTTGTCCCATTTTAATCTCAAGACGTCGCTGACGGCGACGTGCATAGCGGAGTCCAAAACTTGGGTCCAGATAGCAAAAGGTAGACTCCCAGTAACTACGTCATTACGCAACACTTGAACTCTTCTGGCGCGTGCCCATCCCACTCTCTCGCTCTCTCTCTCTCCTCAGCATTTCGTGCTCCAGTTTTGCCATTAATGGGCCCCACTGTGCTTAACGAGCTTGACATCGTTTTTGCTTTTCAGTGACACACAAAAGCCAAGGTATCGACTTGAACTTTCTGCTGCGTTGGTAGAATTTATATACAAAAGCAAAAAAATTAAGATAAAATTACAAATAAAATTATTATAAACACAACAAAATTGGAAATTTACCGCGCTAAGCATTTTATAATAGTTTTAAAGAAAATAACAATAAAATTGTGCAAAAGTTATTTGAAATTTATTTAATGAGCTATTTGAACTGAGGGGGGGGCAAATGAAGAGGGAGGGAATAAGAAAATGAAAATTAATGCAGATTTAGAAGAGCTCTGAAGTTTAGCATTCTTTTGGGGGGGTACATCGCCAGCAGCTAGACTATGTCAATAGAGCAATTCAGGTTGAGTGTATAGAATACTGATTTAATTTAGTTGGAAAGAGATTTTCCTATACCAACACTGAAGAGTGTTTCAAGAGATCATGAGATTATTCTCTTATCTAAAAGATGTAA
The DNA here is from genome assembly GCA_018904235.1 of Lordiphosa stackelbergi. Classification (NCBI taxonomy): domain Eukaryota; kingdom Metazoa; phylum Arthropoda; class Insecta; order Diptera; family Drosophilidae; genus Lordiphosa; species Lordiphosa stackelbergi. Next base: position 19,789 of record JAEIFU010003610.1, on the reverse strand, counting down.
ACTTTGTATCCTTTGAATATTATTCGGATATTGTTGGTTGTCGGTGTTGTAGGGGCTGGGAAGATTTTTACGTATAGAAAAGTAAAAGTGAAAGTTATTAAAGAGATTTAGAAAACTAATCTAGGACCAGAGGTCGAGGAAGGAAGCTGCCTCTACTGGGTGGGTCCAAAGATCTAATGGTGTAAGAAAAGTGGAATCAAGGGGACACTAGGGTGTCCCAAAAAATCAAAGTCGTTTTTTTTACGCATACCCTCTTAATTTTTTACTTTTAAGTCAAAACAGTTATAAATAAAATTTCAAGAAGGTAGAACCATGGTAACCCTTGCCGAATTGCATTGAAACATTTCAGTACTTTCTCTCTGAGGCTGACGCTAACGGCTGTGCTTTTGTTTACTTGTCTTGATTATAGCATAAACAATATAATAGAAGATGAACCACTTCACTTTAAATTCTGATCGCTTAATCATATAAATTAATAAATTTTAAAAGTGCTTCATTAACAGCAAGAAAACAGATCGTACGTTTACTTCAGCTCAGGCCATCTTGTCTGTTGTCAACCAAATAAAATTTCTAATTAAAATCTTTTCTTGGTGGCAACGAACTTTACTCATAAGATTAATTTCATAATTTTTCGGAAGCTGCAATACCCAAAGCTATGTGTTCAAAGGCATTCTGTCAAAGATAAAACCGAACAAGGCTTGTTGGCAAAACTGAAAACGTAACTGTCTATTTTTAGATCTGGTTTATGGAATATATGAATAGATTTGTGCGTGAGTCTAAACATGGTACTCCATATCGCGGTTTTTTGGCTGTGGCATACCATCTCTTAGGGACCTGCAAAAGCCCATCATAAAACCATTTATAAAAAGATATCAAGAAGAAGTATGTCTTGAAGGAATTTAATTTTGGTTTCAAGACCGAGTCACATTCTAATTTTTGTGAATATTTGTCGTTGTCGTACATAAAACGCGAACCGGTGCTTCATTTGAAAATTGGGTATGAGGTGATGCCTACAGGGGACCCTTTTTCAAAATTTAGTGTCTTAAGCGGGTTTTTTATAGTGTGTTGTAGTAAGCAGTACAAATTTTCAAGTAAGAAGTTTGGCATCAATTCGGCACGGGTTATCGTGTCCAATCTCAATAATATTTCATTTGAGAGTTGATGATGTCAAATGGAACAAAAATAGAGGGTATGCGTATTTGATTCCGTGAAAAAAAATATTTCCTTATGTTTTGGGACACTCAAGTGGACACTCAGGTGTCAGGCATGTGAAGCATTCATCTACGATATCCTGATTGATGCGGTCTGTAAATGGATAATTCTAATTGTTATCAGGTCTGCAAATCTTCCAAAAATTGGAATGGATTCACTCCGGGGTTCGAATCTGTGAAACTTTTTGGGCGGGTTCATAAGGTTGCTAAGTTTAGAGTATTAAACCGTGGTTAAGGAATAATTTTGTTTTGTGAGCGACTCTCTTTACGGACGTCCGGTAAGATTTGGTGGGGATCTGGCGCTTATTTGGTAGAGATCTGGAGGATCTGGTGGGCATCTGGTGAGGATCTGGTGCTGGTCTGGTGGGGATCTGACGTGATAGTGACTTAAGACTGACCTAACTGTGACTTAACAGTGACCCTACAGTGACTTAACAGTGACTCGACAGTGACTTAACAAGGACTGAACACTGACTTGACAGTGACTTAAAAGTGACTAAACAGTTACTCAATAGTGACATAACCATGCCTTAACAGTTCCTTAACAGTTACTTAACAGTGTCAGAACATTGATTTGACAATGACTTAACAGTGACTGGACAGTGACTCAATAGTGACTTGACCTAACTGTGACTTAACAGTGAATGAACAGTGACTTAACAATGACCTAACAGTGACTCTTCAGTGACTTAACAGTGACTTGACAGTGACTTAACAGTGACTTGACCTTGACTTGACAGTGATTTTCTATATACTGCATGCTGAGAACTTTGTCCGTCCGTCTGTCCGTCTGTCTGTTTTTCACGCTGAATAGTCAGTTTCTGGAGCTATCGAGCTGTTAAAGTTTGCACAGAGTCTTCTTTTACTGCACGCTGCTAATATGCTCGGAACCGACGGATCGGATGACTACTTCTGTAGCTGCCATACAAATGTTCGTTCGGAAAATGGGTTTTAGTGAGAAAAACTGGTTTGTTCTCAATATTATCGCTCTCAAACACGGTCATGGGTAATATGTAATGTTTTTAAGCTGATTTGCGAAGTTTGGTCGAAGTCGCTAACTGTTGTGACAAGCTATTTCAAAACTTTGGTACAGACGAAGTTAGCTGTGCCTTTCTCGTTTTTTTTTTTATATGATTAACATTCAATTTTTACAGAATCCAAAAAATTTCTTTTTGCCATTACTTAATTCGGATTTATCGAAGTAAAGAGCTTCGCTCGTACCGGGCGTCCCACAACACACGCTCTCTTTTTTGCTAACTCCATGTGCAAGCATAGCAAGACCTCGAGCCGGCATAATATTGGAGGTTTGATTATCATAAAGGTCCTTAAAGCACACACATGCTTACAAAACGCTAGGCACGGCGTGGTTGCTGAAACTAAACAGAAATAGTTTCATTTGTAGCAACAAAAACCCCGGTTTGGACGCAATTCTGCACTCAAACTATTATGGTCAGAAGTGGGAAATCTCTTCACTAACACGGTAAAGGTACAACACCAATGCAAAAGGTTACTGTTCATTAATTTCAATACGAAATGCACGATTAGTTGCTGGCACAAACAGGCTAAAAAGTATCCTCATTGAAGATTTGGTAAAAACATGAAAAAAACATAACATTAAAAAATTATTTAATAATAATAATAACAATAATAATATAATAAAAATCAAATAAATAAAAACAGATGGTTTGAAAATGCATACCAGATCTCCCCGAGATGTTGAGTTTTAATAAAGTAATACGGTATGACTATCAAGTCTTTAGTCGGAAAATTATTGGTGATAAAAATGATTATATCAACTTTTTATTTATAGAGTGGGAACATGTTTCCACTCCCTACCTTAATACAAAACAGATTCCGCGCTCTTCGCGAGATACAAAATAGTTGGGGTATGAGAACAGGACCCAAATTGCACCTATTAAATTAAAAAAAAAAACAAGAAATATAAACATAGTAAATAAAAATATTCCATTAAAATTTGTTTTTGGTATCTTATGGCCTGCTGCAGATAATGTTAAATTCTTCCAGTTAGTTTTAAAGGCATCGTTTAGCTAATCTATAATTTCTCTTTCGCCTAAAAAACAATTTCCAAAAAAAAAAAGCAATCTATACTCGGATAGAATTGGGCATCTTCCAAACTCACAAATGTTCGTTCCACCTTGTTGAAAAGTGTATTTATTTCCGTTGAGCCAGATCATGTCGCATCTTGCTTTCAGCACCCATGATACCGTTATGCTTTCTAATTGGAGCAGTCTACTACCTACTGATTCTTCGAGGTCTTAGTAGATTCGTGTCACACTGTTCATTTTCCTTTCAGATTTCGATTCTCGAATAACGCATCTAACATCATTTTTCGGGTTTGTGCCCAGATAGTCGGTTCCAAAAGTTCTTCGCTGCAAACAATATTAAAAGGTCCCCTGATCAAATTTAGACCTTTTGTCCTGAAAATATTTTTGGCTAATATTGCCTCAGACATAATATGAAGGAGAAGGTCGTTGCTGTAAGTGAATAGTGCTTTTTGAATGTATTTAATGTGCAAGTCTAACATATACAGACAATTGCTTTCCTTATTCGTATTTAGCGCTATTGCATGCTCCTACAAGTACTGTTTGTAAAAGACAACTTCGGGGTCAGTACAACACCAAGATACCTAAATTCCTAAACAACACGGATGATGGGTTCGCCATTGTACATCCATTTTTCCGTCGCCGACAAACGCCCTCCTCTTCTGAAAACCAGGATTTCTGACTTTGACGTATTTACTTCCATGTTCAAGGTCACGCAGTATTGCTTTAATCTATGTATCGGCCAGGGCAGTGTTCACCAGCACAAATCGATGACGAAAAAATCGATGGATCTAGTTCGATTGTTGGGGTGAACGAATGTGAAGTGCAATTATGATTGCTCATTTTTGTGATTTTCATTAAAATCAAAACGATAGCTTTCACGCATACCATTTTTACCTCTAAAATTTCATCAAAGTGTTCAACATAAGCCAATTAACTTTTTTTGATGGATGATGTTTGATGTATGCTGGTGAACAACGCCATTTGTTGCAGTACTGTAGCATCGTCAGTCATCATCACTATATCATTTGCATATAGCAGCAGCCTTATGTTTTTGTTGCAGACGCTAACACCACCACCAAGGCAATCCTGAAGATCATCCAAATACAACGCGAATAAAAGAGGAGACAGTTTTAAAATAATTCGACATTTCGTCACCGGTCCATACAATCAATTTTTTTTAAAAAGACCATAAATTAACTGTTATTTATTGAGTTTTATTTAAAAAGTCCAGACATACCAATTATTCTTTGATATTTATTTAAAAAGTCCGAAATTAGCAATTGTTTTTAAATTTTTATTTTGTTACTCTGCAAATAACAGTTATTTTTATTTTTTTTTTAATTTTGCCCTACAATAACAGTTATTGATGGCTTTTATATATATGTAAATGTTATCAATAACAAATATTCGGAGACTTAAATTTTTTTCTCAAACAATAAAAGTCATTTGCTTATACCTCAGTGAAGGGTCAACCAAAAGACAAAGATATTCTAATCAAACAAGCCAAAGAAGATGAAATAAAAATAAAGTTTCTAAAAGGTTTTTTATTGGGTGTCAATAATTGACTAGAACCAGATGAGAGCCGCGTAATCGCACCTTCCGATTGCCTTGCAGTTTGTGATATTTGATTCCCACCATTTTGGTTTAGCTTGCGGATTTAGATTCTGTCCATTATTCCTATTTGTGGGGCTTTATGAACAATAGTTAAGTTATAAGCAAAAGAAAGTTCACAGCGGCAGCGCAGCAGTGTAGCTGCTAATATACACCATCAGGCGAATGTAGAGAATTCATCATATATTACACTACCTAACACTGGATCTTAGTGTCTCATTTAAGAGTGTAAAATGTCTCTCTAAACTTTTAACCTCTGATTCGCATATTAACAGCTTGTTTAACCACATTTTTCGTAAAGAGTGATATCCAATCTTGATGAGCAACACGTTTTTGGGCGCAGGCCTGCAGACTTTATAAGAGCCCCGCGTCTGTGGGCCAGTGTGCAGAAAACTAGTTCCCAACGTCAACAAAATGAAAAGTGTGTACTGCAAGGTAAGATACAAGTAAAAAAATCCAAGTGATTTCGCAGCTGATGACATTCATTACAGATCCTACAAATTGCTTTGTTCATGGCAATGGCAGCTCTTCATCATAGTGTAGCCGGCTTGAATGCAGAGCAATTGGCCGGCGATTGTGGCTGCGGTCAACGGGGCTAATACTTGGGAGTATAAATCAATAAACCAGCAATGTGTACAATTTGAACTGTTTTTATAAAACTCGTAGAAGACACGTACAGAGAGAGAGTAAGAGCTATGCATTGGCCAGCTGAGCTTGGCTCATGGCTTGCAGCCGGCCAAGTAACGTGTGCAAATGCTGTGATTGCGAGACAGCGGCTGTTGCCGCATGCTGATCGCCTATGCCATGTTTCCCAGTCAAGGTTTCCATATACATGCGCTTGTACAAAGCCGACAGCTGTTTGGGATCCTTGCCGGTTAGAAAGAGTTTGGTAAGCGTTTTCAATGCGTTTTGTAGGCGGCTCTCAAAAAGCGTCAAATGTGCAGAGAAATCGTCATCGTTGTGGCTGCTAGTGCTGGCAGTGTTGGTGTCAATGACGTGACCAAAGATGAACTGGCATTGCAAGCAAATATCCAATGCAGCTTGCATTTGTTTGATCTTCTGTGCCGAGTGAGTGGAAACTGTCAACAAAAAAAGGGGAATTACTCAAGTTGTCTTAGTTAAATTAGGCTATACTTACGCTCAGCCAGAAACTCAAACAAGGAAATGCGCTCCAGTTGAACCACCAGCAAATCTCCCACCTCCTTAAGATTCTCCAATATTTGGGTGGCCTTCTCATAATGATATTTGCATAGTTGCAAAGTGGATTTGGGCAAATGGGAAAACTCACAGCTGCCCAATGCCCTCAGCTGCGAGTAGTGAAATGAGGCAATCCTAAAAGAATTTTAGAAGATTTTTAAAGAATTTTCATTGCGGTTTCTTAAACCAGTCTTACCTTTTGTGTATCAGACCAGAGCGAAAACTATATAAGACTTGTCGTGCCCCGGCATGTTCTACATCACACAAACGCAACGATTTCTGCAACAAGTCCAACACCTCCTTGGATGCCTCAGCCAAGCTGGTTTTATCTCCAGCTGCTCCATGATCCTGCAGCTGTTTGGCTAATGTAAATGTGGCTGTGGATAATTCCCAGTGTACCAGATCCCAAAGTTCAGCATTTGCTTTGCGTGTATCCAGGCAATCTTTGGCCTTTTCATAATAGTTAAAGGCCTCGTTATAAAATGCTTTTTGGCTGTCCAAGGCAATGGCACTGGTAAATGGAAAAAAAAGAAAGAAAGTACGCCATGAGTTTAAAATTTACAATTAAATCATTCCTGGTAATACCAAAATAAAGTTTTACATTTTTTAGCATAATCGGTCTTACAGCGTTTTGATGTACTAGCGCTATTTGTGTTTTTAACAGTGAGTCGAAAAAATCAATTTGGCAAGTGAACCAATAAATCCCACAAAAGTTTGCTCACGAGGCACTGCGAAGCAAATGGTCTCCTGTTTCTTTAGCCGCATGGGCCATGTATTCACTGTACCGCTTGAGCAACGTAGGACAGTCAATTCCAATACGGAAAAGCCACAGCAACTGCCGCTGGCCTATGCAAGTATAAAAGGGAATTGAAAAATGCCCTTCTCTAACTTAAACACACAGTTATTGTTTGCATGCTAAGGAAAACCAACAACACACAGCCCATAAACATGTACACATTATTTAAAAACAAAACTTCCCATGTTTTACATGTATGTATGTAGTTTAGGGTTCCCTAAGAAGACAGCGCGAAAATGTGACTGTGTCTTTCTCTAACACAGAGTGATGCATGACTTCGGCAAGCATTCGGTGTGAATGGGCGAGTATGTTCGTCCCTCAGGGACTATGGCTGGGGAACTCTGATGTAGTTACTGGTGGCCTTAGGTCCTGCCTTAAGGTCTGGGGCGGTGTTTTTTTGGTAATCCTATATGCCGTATTTATTTCGTACCAAAGAAAACAACTCCGAAAATTATTGTTTTTGATGCGCCTAAAAAGTAAGGATAACAGTAGGTCACAAGAAACTTTCAAGAATCGGATGCGAATAAAAATTGTTCATTCCTCTCTTCCATCCACTGTCAAGATCACAGCGCTATTTCTCAAGTTACCAGCGCCCAGCTGGCGCGGCCAGAAAACTTATTCTCTCAAGCTCTCTTTACATTTTAATATACAATTTAATTTTAGCAGTTCACAAAACACAAGCTGGGCCACATCTCGGCCTTCCACTCGGCGTGGAAGCCAGTCACGGCTCCACATTAGGGTTGTCGATACTTTTCAAAATATCAATATCGATAATATCAAAAATCAAAACTTTCAATATCGATATTTGATATGTCGGGTCCAAAAAACATCGATATATCGTTAATATCTAAAGCTTAAGAAAACTGAAAAGTTTTTAAAGAAAGTCCTCACCAAATGACCATTTCTAGTGGTCGTTATATCTTTCAATTTTAAATTGAACAAACTAGGTTGTAGTTTTGGGGGGTTCGATTTGTATAGGCGAAAAAAAATCAACAAAGCATATTGCAAAAACGAAATCTACGGAAAATTCTAAGAAAATTTCACCAAAAACCCATGGATCTAAAATGAATTCCTAGCCGGCGCAAATCGATCGCAAATATTAAAGATACTATTTAAGGATTTTTGTTTTTGAACAGGACTGAAAAACCCTTTTTATTTATTCTACTTAGAAATCGCACTTCTACGAAGAAAACAAGGTATATGTGAAGAAAATCTTACCAAGAAACCATGGATCTAAAATTAATTCCTTGCATGCGCAAATCGACCTCAAATATTAAAGACATTTAAGGATTTTGTCTTTTCCAACAGGACTGAAAACCCTTTTTATTTATTCTACTTAGAAATCGCATTTCTACGAAGAAATAACGTATAAGAGAAGAAAATCATTAAATGGAGGAATTCATTTTAGACCATGGTTTCTGGGCGAAATTTTCCGAAAATTTCGATTTTTCAATACGTTTTGTGCAGAATAAAATCGACAGTCTAGTTATGACAATTTGCTCCTGCAATTACCATAGTATTTTTTTTTTGATATATCGTTTATAAAAACATCGATAATCCCCTATATCGGCACCAAAGGATTCGATATGTAGATATAATATTGACAACCCTACTCCACATTGCTCCCTTTTGTATACTTTCTTTTGTTTTTTGTACATTCTTTTTCCTTCCATATTTTTATACCCTGTACCCATTGAAAATGGGTAAAAGGGGATCATTAAGTTGTGCAAATGTATGTAACAGGGAGAAGGAAACATTTCCAACCCTATAAAGTATATATATTCTTGATCAGCGTCAACAGCCGAGTCGATTTAGCCATGTCCGTCTGTCCGTCCGTCTGTCTGTATAAACGCGTCGATCTCAGAGACTATGTATAAGAGATAGAGACACAAATTTTTGCATGTTCATAGGTGTACACCGTACGCGCGTTTGTGTCTGTGTGTGTGTGTTTGAGTATGTGTGTGTGTTTGTCAATTGTACAGGGTATATTGAAGTCGGGCTACTCGACTGCAACGGTCTAACTTGTTTTATATGGAGTTTTCCGTTTGCGAGCGCTTTTTGAGTACTCCGTACTGCGCTTAACGTCGAATATTTTGACGAGCTGAACAAATTCGTCGAACAAATACGTTTGTGGATGGGCTGCTTTAGCCCTGTGGTTCGCTCAATTCTAGCGCATGCGAAAAGCCACTTCCGGTTAGTAATTACAACTCCTCCTCGTCGATTTATAAGGAAATGAAGTGTGGGCTTGTTTTACACCGGTGTTTTTTGGGAAACAGTCCGAGATTTCACATACGTCCCATACAGAAAAGCGATTATCTTTATACAGGCCGTTCAATGTGTTGATAAATTTCGTCGATACTCCCAAATGACTTAGTTTTAGATATAAGCTATGACAGTTTATCGTATCAAATGATGCCTTAAAATCGATATAGCAGATATAGAGCTTTCTTTTCCTGTCTCGATAGGATTGCGCAATACCTGAGAGCGCGAAGACGCTATCGGAAATCACATTGCAATTCGCTGAGGACACTATTTTCTGTTACCAGTTTGTTAGCCGTCTTAGCACTAAAGAGGTGAAAAGCTTCTTGGTTGCATTCGGTGGTGTCACAGAAATCTCTAGAGATTTTGGCCTTGGTTGGTTTGCAAAACGCTCGAAAAATCCGTCGGTGTCCCAGAACTTCAAGAGATTTCGTTTTCTTATATGAAAATCGAGTTGGAAGGTTTGTGTCCATGCTAATGGGACATTTCTATCCAATCTGTTAACAGGGTTGCCCTTTCTCCCAAAAAAAAATTTCCCATCTTCTAGTTATGAGTTAATTTGATGTTTAAATGCAATTTTTTGATAGTGTTATATGTTTTATGATGCATTTTTAAATTATAATTCAAATTTAAGTCATATTCTCTAAAAATAAGATGCAAAATTTTAAAAATATTTTTGCGCCAATCATAAAATATAACTTGACAACTCTAAGCCCTTGTTGGTGCCAATGTTGGTACACAGATGGCGACTCCATAACTTGAGGGCGCTGTGGTTGGCAGGTTTTAATTGTTACTCAGCATTAGGAGAGTTTTTATTAAAACACAAATTTTAAAAATATTAAAACAAATAAAATATTTAATTAATTTGATGCAACCTATCCAGAAAAATAGTGTTGTTCACATTTCCAAAACAAATTTTGCATATCGAAATTGTTTGGTTGGTGAATTTAGCTAAATCTCCCGACAAAACACGAGAGATTTGAAACCAACCGAAAGAGATTTCTGTGACACCGAGAATTGGTTTTGGGTTGGAATTTGGTTGGAAGAGATTTCTGTGACACCTCTGATTAAGACACGATATTCCTCTATAGTTCTCAGCTAATGTTGGATCTCTTTTTTTGTGAATTGAGAATATTATACTTTCCTTAAAATAGCTGGGAATGTTGTTAGACGACAGAACGTTATTATAGGTGTTAGTTAACATAACTCAATCCAAAATGGGGAGACATATTTAAAGAATTCTACCGGAATATGGTCGACCACTGGAGCTTTGTTGGTCTTTGCAGCCTTGATGGCAAGGTACACCTCAGTGACGGTAATATCAGCTTCCAGCGTTTCATCTTGCACTAACGGCAAAGCATAGGCAATTTGGTTGTTCGGGGTTTCTACAAAAAGCATGGATTTAAAGTGCTCTGCAAGTTCAATTGCTTTCGCCTGGATAGGTTTGTCCTGACCAAGGCCCAAAAATCTTTGCTATTGTTCACCCAGGCGATTTCAAGTTCCATTCGTTGGTAATAGAGCTGCTGTTTAAGGTTGCAGAGTGATTTGTTGGCGCAGTTTGCCGAGTGGTATTCTAAATGGGAGCATCAGGTAGAGGCTGACACCACCAAAAAGCCTGTCGACCCATAGTTTAGTTAAGGGTGAAAGTGGAAGGAGAAGGGCCATCTTGAGGAATCGATTAAATGAGTGAGGTAAGCTAGGGGAATACTTGCCTCACTCGTCCGCTTTTTGCTGAGGGTGTTGGTAGCTAGACGGGAGGGGATAGAGTGCTATCGGGTTTGGTTCACGTCCAACTCCATTAGTGAAATAGATTGGTTTTGGTGGAGTTTTGACGATCAATCTCGTAATTTTTTATATTACTTTGCTGTGCAGACTGCAAAAATCTGTGCCTGAAAAACGCTACACAACAGTTCTTCAGAGAAGTTACCAGCTAAGCCCTCTTCAGATACCCGAACGGCGTGTTTGAAAAGAGAGGGAGGCAAAACCCCACTTGTTTTTTTCAGTCTAAGCAGGCTTCCAGATAACTAACACAAACTGTGAGCGCAACCCAATGGAAGTTTTTTTTTCAGTCTTCAGGTTTTCAAATTGTCATTCCATTTCTGAGCTGCTTAACGCACTTCTGCCTGCTGCATACCTAAGGAAAGTGTCTACTGATTCTAGGTTCACCCTACTACATACCTCAAAATTATCCTCGTCTGCTTCTTCCCATGTTGCAGTAAAGAAATGCCAGATTAACATTATCCTTGACAGCTGTAAAGGCTTCGATGCCACGACGCAGGCAGTCATAAGAATTAACAGTCAGCTTGACATAGAGCGGCTCGCTGGTACTTGCAGACTCTACCGGTTTGTCCTGCTCCTCCTTCTTTTTGCTCATCAATTCGGTGTACTCCTCTGAAAGAAATATATCAATTTGAAAAGTTTTCTCTAAGAATGATACCCCCCTTGCCTTACCTTGAGCCCAGTACATGTACTTTAGACCCAATTCATTGCGAACATTTCCCAAACGACGTAGTAATTCATTGCTCTCCTCCTTTTGGGCATAATCCAAAGCCTGTTCATAACACTTGCAGCTTTGTAGCATCACTTGTTCCACATTTTTCAAGGGTTGGAGAGAGAGTAGTTCACCATCTTCTTCCAACTCCAATTGCAGTTCTAGGGTTAGTTCATCGCCTATGATTTGCATGGACTCATTTTGTGTTTCATATTGCTGCAGGTAATTGTCAATGGCCTCCCAATGTTTGGACATTTGAAAGAAACAATCTCCGGCACGTCCTAAAAGGCAACTTTGCTGCGAGACCACATTGGCCATGTACTTGTGGAGAACCTGCTGGCAACGGCAGGCCAATTCAATGGCACGTAAGGTAAAACCGTAATGCTGGGACTCGTAATAATGCTCTGCCTGGGTGGCATAGGTGAGACAGGCCTTCTCCAAGAGAAGCAACTTGAGATGAACATTCCAAGAGCCAAAATTTTGATTATTAAACTTGGAGCTGAGGGCGGCAGTGGTGGTCAGTTCTTTGGAATTGGATTTGGAGTGATGGGAAAGCTTCTTCAAAGAGGGTGAAGGGGGATTTGGAGACGGGGGCAGCTTAAGCTGTTCATAGGGCAAAGGTATAGCATTGAAAGGTTTGGCCATATTCGGATTTTGCTCTTCATGCAAAATGCGTAACTTTTCCTCCTGCTTGGCATGCGTTTCGGACTCCTTAAGTTTCTCCTCCTGATTGCCATTGAAGTATTGCAGGCAGGAAATGCCCGCACTGATGTGTTCCAGTGAAATGTTACAACGTTCTGCAGTGGAGGCCAGAAGAGGAGCTGGTTTGGATTTTTTGGTTTGTGATTTGAAATCACGTAGAGCATCACATATATGCCTAACAGCCACATTAGCCTTGCCCACACTCTGCTCTGCTTTATAATAATCATTATAATCATAGTCCTCCTCCTCTTCCTCCTCCTCCTCCTCTTCATCATCATCATCGTATAAAGATTGCGTATCCGAGTCAAGTTCTTCAAATTTGGGTGCCTTGGGATCTATGCCTGCGGGTATATGCAAATCGGAGAGTATATAATGTGAGGAACTAACAATTTGTGGATACTGCTCCTTGGGTAACAGCTTAATGCAATTGTCCAGCAAGGCTCGTATGCTGCCCGCTGTCTTGGGACTGATGTGGGTCAAGGTATTCTTCATATTTCTGGCCACGGAGTAGAGTAACATGCCCACAGGCACCGTAAACGGATTCATTTGTTGCTGCTGCTGTTGATGACTTGAACTGGACTCCTGACTCTTATCCCCTGCTGCCTGATTTTGATTCTGACACAAAGTGGTCAAATCATACAGCTTTACCACATCATCATTGCGTCCTTTGAACAACCAATAGGTATGTCCCGCCTTGGTGGCATTTGCCTTGAGAAAGGATAAAATATTTTGTGCCACATTTCGTACCACCTGCGGCGAGAATTGTGAATTCTCCAAATAGGGTAAATCCTCCGTCTTGATTATTTCATATTTCTGTACAATGCCATCCAAATGGTAACACATCACCACCTCGGGTACATTACACATCAAATTATCCAGCCAATAATCAATGCCTGTCAACACATTAATGGGCTGTGCGGCGTCCCTCAAGCGCAGGCTAATGCAAGGACGATTGGGTCCCCCAAATATGGGCATATCGGTGCCTATCAGCATGCGTATATCCTCAAAAGTCCATACCACATTGCGATTGAAAGCATGACTGGACTTGGGATCGGGCACATTCTCCTCAATCTTGGGCTCTGGCAGCACTGGTCCTATTATGGGTAATCCCTGACGATTACGGCTGGTCAACTGTGTGGGCGTGGTAACCTCATACTCTGCTCCCGCCTCACCCGTTTGCTTTAAACTGTGATACAAAAATTTCGACAGCAAATTCTTGGTCTGCAAAGCCTCACGATTGCGCTCCTTTAAACAATAATTATGCTGCTTATCGCCATAGGACAACACATGCTCCAATATAAACGTGCGCAACCATTTCCAATCATCATCCGCTTTTCTCAACAAATACTTTTGTATATCGAACTCATCCAGCAGCAAAGTGTTGCCCACTTTATGCACCACCATGCTAATGGCACTCTGTTGATTGGCATAGGGCAGCTTCAGCAATTGCTTAATATTCTCCGCATCCGACACCACATCCACCTCGCCCACACAGTCCGGAAACATTTGACCCAAACGAAAGCTGGCAAAGCCACCCGATTGATACAAGGCCTGATGTAGGCCATGACTGCTATGCGAAGTGGTCAGCCAGTTGAGGGGCGGCAAGTTAAGATTTGTGTTGCACTCCAAACGCTTGAAATGAGCTGGAACCTGTACGGGTGACAATTTGATCACCGCCTGACTTTTCACCGTCGTCGACTGTTCATCGTGTGGCCCAATGCTGCGACAGGGTTCAATCTGCAATTTACACGAATTATTAAGGGTTTCAATATGAGTTTAACTCTTACCTCTTCGTTGCTATCTTCCATTTTGTTTATGTTTGTAAAACATTTGTGGACTTTCTGTTTGCTGGAACATTCAAGAAACTGCGTTTTGCGTGCGTTGAGCCGGCAACAGCTGTGCGCAATCTAGAGATGAGCACGCAACGTACTATCGATAAGTAGTATTAATGTGACCAAAATGTATATTTTTCAAAATCAGTATAAAACCGTTATTTTAATTTCAATCTTAATGCTACAAATTGTGAGATCAGAGCTGGAAATTAATGTAGGAATAACTGAGGAAACGTAAATTAGCTAATAATTTGGCTCAGAAAGCAGCGCCCAGCTCTATTTTAAGAAAATGAAGAAATGTTAAAGAAAATTATAGACGACACATAAAACAGATTTTTTTAAACATTTAGACAACTGATACTAAGAATACTAAGAAACTTGTTATTGGGCAATAAAAATGAGAAAGCCCACTTACAGTTGCGAAAAAATAATAGCACCACTACAACACACTATGTTCTTGATAACAATAAATGCGATTACTGTTGCGATATTTTTAAACTTTGATTTTTTTTATATTGTTTAGTATTCCCCGTTACCATTCTTCAAATTTCTGTCTAGATATATTTTTTTTTTGGGATTTTAAGAAAAAAGCCCCCAAAAATACCGAAAAATAATAGCACCATTAGCCCTTTTTTAGTGAATCCCGCATATTTCGCGGAATTGCCTTTGTATAAAGCACGTGTTTATAAGATTCGACTAAGATTTCATTGTTTTTATCATAAAAGTTGTTAATAATCATTACAATGGGACGTGGAAAGCTCTGAACTGCGGAGAAGCGCGATCTTATCAAAAAATTGATATTGGACGGAAAAACTTACAGCGAAGTTGGTCAATTGGTAAGAAGCTCCAATAAAATGATTAAAAACGCCTCAAACTATGAAGAAAAGAATGAAACATGAGGACGAAAACGATCTATGAACCCTCTTCAAGTCAAAAAACTGATTCGTCAGAGCAAGAACAATCCCTTCAAGCTGCTGCCCTGCTTAAAAAGAGCTTAAAATAATATGCTATGGACCAAATAGTTCGCAGATATCTTAGGCAACATAACCTAAAAGCCTGCAGCCCATGAAAAGTACCACTTTTAAACGCGACACACTTTACTAAGCGCATGAAGATTGCCAGGGATCATGCAAATTGGACATCCCAACAATGGAGGAATATTCTATGGTCAGATGAGTCCAAAGAGGTTATGTTTGATGGAAAGGAATCTCGATCATACGTTAGACGTCCAACGAACACAGAATACTTGTAGAGTGTAATGTAATGGTATGGGCCTGCTTCTCCTACTATGGAGTAGGTCCAATACATTGGATAAAAACCATCATGGATCAGCACGTGTACGTGAATATCATGGAGACAGTAATGCTACACTTTGCAGAATACGAAATGCCGCTCGTAGAAATCTTTCAACTGGACAATGACCCCAAACACACCAGCAAAAAAGCAAACTAATGGTTCAGGCCAAACTTTGTGAACGTTTTTGGAGTGGCCTGCTCAGTCGCCTGACCTGAATCCCAACGAAAATCTGTGGTCCCAGGCCAAGAAGGCAGTTGCTGCTTCCAAGCTAACCACTATAAAACGATGCCAGGACTTAGTTGATTTCATGGCAGAAACTGTAATTGCCAATAAAGGACACTGTAATTGTCAAAAATTTTGGCAGAAATTAGAAAAATGTAGTTATAGACATGAAACTTGGTAGACTTTATGGTCATAGCATACGTGAAGCCTGAGAAAAAATTTAGACCGATCATTTCCGACCCTTTAAACTATATATATTCTTGATCTGGGCGACGAGCTGAGTCGATTGAGCTTTGTCCTTCCGTCTGTCTGTTTCTACGCGAACTAGTCCCTCAGTTTTGAAGCTATCGAGCTGAAACTTTGCACAGAGAGTTCTTTTTACTGCACGCTGCTAATATGTCGGAACCGACTGGATCGGATGACAATATCTTATAGCTGCTATAGGAACTATCGGTCCAAAAGGGGGTCTTAGTGAGAAAAACTTTTTGGTTTTTATACCCTTGGAGAGGGTATATTAAAATTGTCCGGATGTTTGTAACGCATAGAAGGAAGCATCTCCGACCACATAAAGTATATATATTCTTGATCAGCGTGACGAGCTGAGTTGATATAGCCATGTCCGTCTGTCCGTCCGTCCGTCTGTCCGTCTGTTTCTATGCTATCTCCTCCGTCAGTTTTAAAGCTATCGTAACCAAACTTTGCACGAAGTCTTTTGGTTCAAATACGCTGCACATTTGTCGGAACCGGCCGGATCGGATGACTATAGCATATAGCTGCCATAGGAACGATCGGTTGAAAAAGTAGTTCTAGTGAGAAAAACTTTTTGTTTTCCATGCTATCGCTACCAAACCTCGTATTTATAAGTTTTTTATGATTTCACATAATTTCAGCAAGTTTTATGCAAATCGGGCAACTATATAGTATAGCTGCCATACAAAAGATAGATCTCAAAAAAAGTTTTAGTATGAAAAACTTTTTTGTTTTCAATGCATCGTCTGATCCAAATCGGATGACTGTAGCGTATAGCTGCCATAGGAATGATCGGTCGAAAAAATAGTTTTTGTGAGAAAAACTTTTTTGTTTTCAATGGTAGTAGTATGAGTATTATCTGTCTCAACACAATTTTGGAGAGATTGATCAAAATTGGATGAATATGTCGTATAGCTGCCATATAAAATACTGGCAGGAATATATCATGCTCAAATGGTATATAAACTTCGGTCGAGCCGATTTAGCTTCCCTCTATTTTTAATGGTAACGTCTTCCAACTTAGCGACTAGTAATATTTTATTCAAGCGGTAACCCGTCACCGCTAAAAACACTTAAAAATTTGTAACCGTAACGGAAAAAAGATTCTTTACCATAATCAGAACCGAAAAAAAAAAAAGTAATTAAAAAAAAATTTATTTTGAAATCACAAACACCCCCGCATTTTCCAAACTATATTCTCACGAATTAGAATGTAGAATGAATGTAGATGTATATGCTTACCTATCCGCAATATTTCTTGATCCGAGTATAATCTGTTTTTATCTGCCGAGCAGAAAATTAACTTGTTAATTGATAAACATACTTAATTTGATCGTGTCTCCACTCTCACTCAAATGGTCGGCAAAATTTTCAGCAGTTTCAATTAAAAACAATGTAACATTTTCATTTAAAATATGGCTTGACAGAGGACACATATTGGAACGGTCAGGAAAATGTGACAATGGGCGTATTCAGCAGGTAATTTCGATTTACGTTTTATGATTAATGATTGCCGATTTTACCTGCTGAATGAGTGATTGCCGATTGCGATTGAGTAAATTTGACAATCATGTTTGCTGAGCTGGAATCTAAAAAAAAAGTACGATTGGTGAGACCGTTTACCGATTACTCGGCCAACTGTTCACACAAAACTGCAAGTAAACTGACTAACTGACGGCGCTAAAAGCAAAAAAAAACTAGTGCACAAAATGAATTATGGAACTTAGAATTGGTTTCTCTGTTTTTTTTTTTGGGGTGAGAATGGGAATAATTGCTGATTTGCTCTGCCGACCCCCAATTCATAGCCTTATTGGGCAAATCGAAAGCTCAAAGACATCGCATTCGCTCAAAATCTTTCTATGAGGACCGTTCCCGGTTATAAAATGGACCAATTTAAGCAGCATTTCAGGATGTCACGCACAACTTTCGAGGTGCGTTTTATATGTAATAAACTTAAAAAAAAAATATAATCCCGTTTTCAAGCCACTTCTCTCTGTAATAGCAACTGAAACGGCACTTACAGAGAAGGAACCAATTGCAAATGTATCCTTACCAAAGAAGATGCTATTTCAATTTGGCTACTAAGTAAACAAGAATCTTTTTCGTCCGTTGGTGATCGATTCAACATTCCAACAAGATCTGGCCACCAAATATTTTACTTTATAACAGGGGACTCTATCAGGCTAATGCCCAAATATGCGAACTGCTGAAATGACTCCCAACAAGCTTTAACAGCACAAATGTTTGAACAAAAAATTGTGGAATTCCAGGAACGAATTGGGGCAATTGATGGATGTCCACATTTGCATTAAGCAACCTGTAGGAAACGCTCACAGATTACTACAATAGAAAGCAAGTTCATTCACTTATTCTTCAAGGCGTATGTAACAACAAATGCCGATTGTTAGACATAAACATCAGCCAGCCAGGAAGAATGCACGATGCTCGGGTATATCGGTTGAGCCGCTTTATGTACAAAAATTGAAAGCGAAACTGACCCGCTTATACTAAGGCAAATGCATTTGTTAGGAGACTCTGCGTTACCCATTGGGTATTAATTTGTTAACCCCATATCGTGATAATGGACACCTAACAAGGGCACAAGTTAGATTCAACATTAAATTTTCCTCAATACGGTCCGTTGTTGAACGGGCGTTAACTGCTTAAAGGAAAATTTCGTAGATTAGTATCTAGATGTGCAATCGCCAGAAGTAGCAACATCTATAATAGCCCTTGTGCATGCTCCACAATTTCATTCTGATGAACAACATTGCTGGCCCAAGTGGGAAACTTCCCAGAACCAGCATTAAAATGATTATTTAGGCAGCACCTTTTTGATCATCTGAGACATCGCAAAAGAGATGCTATTAAAGAAATACTGTAAAATTATGAAAATATTTTAATTATTTTGTTGTTGGTTTTAATATTGTCAATTTTCTTTAATGCTGATTTAATCCTTTTTATTATTGCCTTGGCAAATTCTTCAATGTAAGCTCAAAAGCTCATTTTGTTGCGCTTGGATTTCATTGGATTTCTCCATGGCCTCTCTGATTCCATGCAACTGCTCGTTTCGCTCACTTTCAACGTCGAGTATTGCTTTCGTTTGGTAGTAGCGTGCACGTTGAGTACTAGCCTTTACTTTTTTATTCAGCAGATGTGGTAAGTTCCAATTTCCATAAGCCGTAACTTGACCATGAATTTATGTTTTCGCCACTGGCTGAAGTGGACGTAGACGATAAGGTGCAATCAACAACAGACCCCGGATCTGCAACTTCCTCAGTGGTCACTTCGTGAAATGAGTACAGTTTGCTTCACAACATCTAATAGTTTACGATGCTGCTCTTCGTTTTCATCGTCGGTCACAAATGAAGAAATGGTTTGGCAGCCAGCGACTGTTCGGTCCTCGGCGAATTTCCTCCATTTCACTACAGAACTCCCACTTGGTGGTACCTTGACCGGTGCTTCTATTTTAAGGCGAATGGTGTCTTAAGTGTGTATTAGGTTCCGGAACTTCCGCTCAACCTTATCCACGTTAAAGCCATTCAGCCCAGTCTCTTGCACATTTGGTTGAGGATTTTTCGCCAAAATTGTTTTCTTTTTTATTTTTCGGTCGAAAACTATGCCTATTTTCCTTATAAGGTGCAAGAGGAGCCTAACAGCGCTTTGACTCCACCCGGCATCCTCGGCTAAAGGATTATTTCTTTACATAAATCTCTTTTTATTTCAATTGCTTACTTACTCTCTCTAGCGTGTATCCATTTCTAAAATGTAAAGTGTCAAATGTATTACATTTAATACTAAGCCTACCATTTTCTAGTGTGAATGTATTTTGAACAAATGTACTAATGCCAGAAAAT
>JAEIFU010003609.1:0-26430 GCA_018904235.1 Lordiphosa stackelbergi | reverse complement strand
GAGGCCTATGTACATATATTATATATGTATGTATATAGAGGTGTATGTATGTATGTTATGTATGAATAAAAAATAGTTCTTAGGGGTATATAAACTGGGGTCACTACACATAGTATGTATGTATGTATTTCATTGGTTGCTCTGTTGAGGGGTTAGGCAGCTCAGCATACTCTCTCAGCTGTACATATGTAGAATGTATGTACTGTCATCCATAATTAGTCAAACTACAGCCTTACCAAAATTACTAGGTTACCTATATAAATATGCAAGTGTGTGTGTGTGTGTGTGTGTGTTTGGCCAGGCGGCTTAATTTAAATTTTATAATCAATTTTTTACTTGAGTTTTTGTGTTTTACTCACAGTTGTTGTTGTTTTTGTTTTTAGGCTTCTTTAGTTTTTTTTAATGAATTTTCATAAGTGTTGAGTAGAAAATCAAAAATTAAAAGGCAATTTTGTAAGTGACAAAAATTTAAAGTGCTTAATTTAGTAGAAATGTTTTTTAACAACTTAAAATCATCAGATTCGCTTGTTGTTTTCAATTATGTTTCCCCATTTATATATGTATGTATATATAATTTAGTTCAATTCGTTACGACACATGTATTCGCTGACACAGCAAAAAATATTTATGCTTAATTTAGGTTTTTTTTTTTATTTTTTTGGTTTTTGAATTGGTATATTTTTCACATTTCGCCATTTAATGCGCGTGTAAATAAATATATTTATTTATTTATGGGGGGATATATTTTTGTGTCGTAATACGACTACAAATGATGGAAACAGCTAAAGAACTTCGGTGTAAGTGTACATAAATATGAGTTTGCCGCATTTGCTTGCTTCCAAATGGATTATTATTTATGCTAAA
Organism: Lordiphosa stackelbergi; assembly: GCA_018904235.1. Classification (NCBI taxonomy): domain Eukaryota; kingdom Metazoa; phylum Arthropoda; class Insecta; order Diptera; family Drosophilidae; genus Lordiphosa; species Lordiphosa stackelbergi. The sequence continues at coordinate 25,566 of JAEIFU010003609.1, read as the reverse complement.
CACTCAAACATCTGCCGCACATTTCTGTTTCTCGTTCTGGAATTGGGTTTATTTTTTTGTTTTTTTAGTTTTTTCATTTAGTTTTTTTTTTGGATATGTCTGCTTCAAATGCGTGTCATGAAAACATACATTTGCTTTTCTGTTACAATACAACTCCATAAATATGTATTTTGTATACATATGTGTGTGTGTGTGTGTGTGGTGGTGTGTGTGAAAAAGGGGGACCTTTTATCCAATGTAACGCAAAACATTTGCTTGTAAAACGTAAATATTTAGGTTTTTCATATACTTTAAGTGTGGCCAAAGCTTATTGTCGGAAGTATGTATTTTTGTTGTTGTTGTTCTTCTTCTTCTTCAAGTATTATTTGATATACTTTAAAAAAAAGGGCCTCACAACCAAATAGAGCCAGAGAGCGTAGTTAAAGGTTGTTTCGGTACTTCTATTCAATGTGGTCGCGCCAAAGCGGTCGTTTTCTGACACGGGCAAACGGGGGACCGATTTCTGCGACCTCTGGTGCAGCTCTGACCTGCTTCCAAGAACGCTGACTAGCGACAACGACCATCTAATATTAAGACAGCACGTTAGCTAGGTCGAACCAAGTTAGTTCCAAATGCAACCGTCTTTGTTTCAATCTTAAATGCAACTGCGACAGAGCAAGACAGGGCGAGGATCGAACCTGAGCGCCGTAGCAGCGCAGCTGCTGTGCAATAGCAGTTTTTATTGTTTGCTCTTCGTGTTTTAAACTGGAATCCTGAGTTTACCATCGTACTAAGAAGGATTTTACCGTAGAGTTATGCTTGGAGTAATCTTTATACATAGACTGATTAATGGTGAAATCGATTCATTCATTCAGAGGGGACCGATTCTGCGACCTGTCAAGTCACTATTTAGTTACTGTTAAGTCACTGTCAAGTCACTTTTTAGTTACTGTTAAGTCACTGTCAAGTCACTGTTAAATCACTGTCAAGTCACTGTTTAGTCGCTTTTAAGTCACTTTCAAGTCAATTTCAAATCACTGTAGTCACTGTTTAGTCACTGCTCCTCCTTTTCCCACCGTCACGCGACACTGAAGCCAAATTTTACTCCTACTAAAATCTTTCGTATCGAAATTGAGATGTTCCACATCACAAAGCTTGGTAAAACGACATTTTTCATTTTGAAGTAAAAATAGTTCGAATAAAATTTCTGAGTAAGATTCGTTCCTGAGTTTTGAACCATTCATTAAGTCAACAGTTCGACTACTTTTTCGAACCTTAAGTTGTGGTTCGAAACTAATTCTTGGTATATCAATCAAACTCTGACTTTAACTTTGACAAATATCGATTTAGGTGGATGAAAATGGGCGTTGTGGATTAGTTCTTAGCAAAGTATGATAACCGTACCGCAAAAGAAACACTAGTAGACCACAACTTTCCTTATTAAAGCTTATTTCTGAGCTTGGATTGTCCAAAATTTTTTAAAATACCCTTTTCCAGTTATTGTTGAATTTTCATCTAGATCTTTGCAAATAAGTTTGAGTATGATTGAGATTTGGGGGCAGGTTTTTTATTTAAAAATTACCTTTTCTTTATAGTATTATTTATGACTTTGAAAACCAGTTTGGACCTAATCGCTAGGCACTAAACTTTCGCCCATATAAACTTAACCACCCAGGGAAGATGAGTTTTCTGAACGAATGGCATGTAGTTATTGTTGAATTTTCATATAGATCTTTATAAATGAATTTGATTCTGATCTACCATCCGAACAATAAAGTTAAATACAACAGTTTCGCGACAAAATTTTCAAAAAAAAGTACTCACTTTCTGCATAAGATAAAACTACAGTTAAAAGTTATCTTTTTATATTTTATGGTTGAGGCTGTGCGGCAGTCACCAGTCAGTGAGTCAATTAGTCAGGTATTACATATATAAATCAGGGCTGCAAACCGGTTCGAAGTTGGGAAGTCCGAACCGAACCTGAACCCGAGCAGAAGAATTTTTTCTTCCTGAACCCGAACCGTAACCGGAACAGAAAAAAGTAGAAAAGGGTTCGGTTCAAAAAACATGTTCCATTACTCCATTTTTTCTAAACTATAAATGTCAAGATTGGCATTTTCCAATATTTTGCAAGCCTTGGAATACAAAACATCACATACACAAAGACTTCTGCCAAATTGGCAGTTTTCAGTTTTTGCACTTGTGCCGCCTTTGGAATTCCCGAACAGTCATAGCAATGGACTCTGCCAACTTGCAGATTATATGATAGAACCGGGAGGTTCTTAAAACAGCTGTACAGTCGACCATCCTCTTTTGTGTCGTGTGTGTGTCTTGTTTTAAAAGTCGACACCGCTTCTGTCAGAAATCAGTCAGCTGTTTGTTGCCACTTACGCTCTTTATATGCACTTGGGAATACGCCCGTCTCGCTCTAACTGTGATTTCCTTTAGGGACAATAAGAATCTCGATGCGGACTATCGATTATCACCACTCAAGATTGAGAGGCAGTGTACATTTTATCTCTAATACTCATTGCTCCATGATTTATTGACCTGGAGCCTGCTAAAACGTTCGACGATCCAAGCTCGAATATGATACTATCAAGCCTCCAAACTTCCATATATGAATAAAATATTAAAGGGCCGATTTCTCATCTTCTTCATAGAGCCATATGTCACATAAACTAATTCAGATCTGACACATAGCAGCTATCTGGAAGAAGGGAAATTAGCACTAAGTTTGTTTCAAAATTATTCCTGAACTCCGGTTCTAACCCGAACCTAACCGCTCCGTGAACCCGAAGCCGAAAAAGATTCGCGGGTTTGAACCCCACCCGATTTTTAGGAGGCTTGCAGCCCTGATATAAATTACTACACAATTTCTACTATTCTGCGCTGTTGACTTCTAGAAGAAAGCAAGTTTTTGCCGTACACTTAGAGGCTGTCAGGATATCTTTGAAGAACTAAACTGAAGTGCTGAGCATCACGGTTGCGGCCGTTTCTTTGTCGTATTCCTATAAGTATTTGTCTAGAAACTGCAGACATGGCTCTATGGACTCGTCTGATCCATAATAAATCTACTCCCTAGGATTACCCATTATACTCTTTGTGCTTTTGGTAAAGAGTGTAAATAGACTTGCCTTTTTGTGTGAGAAGTTAAAAATGGTATTTAGAAATTAATTTAGCTTTCTTTTGTTTAGCTTCCACATCTAACAGAGTCTCGGAACGTCTATTTATAAAGACGAAAATATCAAAAAGTGAGAGTGTATTGGCGTGAATTTGCTTCGACCTAATCACTTCGAACTTTGGCGAGCGATTGACTGCTTTCTGCTCTCTTGGTCTTGCGTTCGGTTCGTGTACGTGTAAATAGCGATGGTACCTTATCGGCGTCCACCCTAATGCTCAATAGCGAATCAAACGCCCACTTTGTTAAAGGAATTCCCATGAGTGCTTTGAGTTTCGTATAAAATCTGTTGCAGCTTCTCTCAATGGATGCATTCAGCAGCACAGCTTGATCTTTTGGGTACATTTCCCCCCTTCAAACTGACACTGATGAATGCGTCCACTTTGTTTTTTGGTTTGCAGTTTCCATTTTTGAGAGTTTCTCATTTTCAAAAATTATTTAGTTTTTGGTTCTTTGTTTTTGTGGTTGCTTAATTTAATCACTAAACGTAGATGTGTACACTAATTGTTGTTGTTGTTGTTTTTCTTCGTTTGACAAATGTATATATATCAATTTGTTTGGCTTAACTTTCTGTGTGTGTGTCGTGTGTATTGTGGGTATTTTTTTTTTTTTTTTTTTTTTTTTTTTTTTTTTGGTAAAGAAAAATGTTTACAAAAATGTAACAAACAATTGTTTTAGAGGCTTAGGCGCAAAATGATGTGGCATGTATGTATGTATGTATGTATGTACATATATATATGTATATATAAATCAATTGTAAAGTATATGTAAATATGTAGAGTTGTATAATTAAATATTGCATTTGGTTTCGTTGAACGTCTGGACATTTTCAATTTCATTTGTTCATTACATAACTACATAGTAGGTAAGGTGTGTGTGTGTGTGTGTGTGTGTGTGTGTGTGTGTGAGTGTCACTAAACTATGACAAAAAGTGTGGTGTGATCTGAGGAACACAACACACAAGTAAATACACATTTTCTATATATTCAACACAAAATACAAAAATTTTGATTTCAGTACCTGATTGCAATTTGTTTATATATATATTTTTTTTTTTAACTTTTTTCGTGCTTTTTTCGAGTTTCAAAAATGCTGTTTTTGTAAACTTTAATATGTAAAATACACACACATTTAGCTAATAAGAAGACGAAAAAAAACAACACAAAATATAACCTAATCAATGAGCAAAATATCTGTAGGACTTGTAGTTTGCTTTGTAGTATTTTTGAAAATTTTTCAAGAGTTTGTAAATATAAACGTATTGTGTATTGTTTCATCATCATATCGTACCACAGATACCATCCTAAAGTCATGCAAAGAAGGAAAGGAGTTTGCAAGTCGAGCAACGGCAAAGAGTTGGGGGGAAATGAAGGAAGAGGTTTGTGGGATATAATTGGTCTGGTGTTTTGTCCTGACAAAATTCACAACCACTTAAATAATGGTACGACTGAAGGATCTCATTGAAAAGCAGTTAATGCAAGGCAAAAAACAATGGTGGATCAATAAATTGGTTACACATACTTCACTCAAAACAAAACACGAAGAAACACTAGCAAAATGCTATGGAAAATCAGAGATAAGAACTAGAGACGAGTATGATTAGAAACGAGTACGATTACCTAGTACGAATACGTAGAATCCTAGGAACCTTACCGTTTTACTCATTTTACTCGTTTTTACTTAAATCAAATTTAGTTTTCGATTTATTTCTACATTGTGCCGGTCGTATAAAATTTGTTAAGAAATAATATGGACGTATGTAGACATCTAGAGTCGGGAGAGTACAAGCGGATTGAAGCAAGTGGTTCCAGCAATGTGTGGAAATTCTACAATAGAATTGCTTAGGCCAATACTTTCGAATTTGTTGGCTATGTTTTGTGCAAGAAATGCGAAAAAAAACTTTTAAATTTCCCAAAGGATCCAGTCCATCAAATCTGCACCAGCGAAGTATTGCCTCAATTAAAACAAGTGAGAAAGTCGGTCAAGCCCGACTATAACATACTCTAAACCCGCTGTAGAAGCTGAATGCAGCGCTGCCGCTATGCTCATCTCTAAGTTTCTTTCTCTCTCTGTCTTTCTCTCTGCTGATCAAGAATATATATACTTTATAGGGTTACATACTTGTGCACAAACTTAATATGCTCTATGTACCTTCTGTACAAAGTATAAAAATCACAAGTGGTTGTCGATGACCGAGTTTGAGAGGACGTGACAAAGAGCTGCGTTAAATTTGTCGCTCAAGACATTCGTCCGTTTGAGACCGTAAATGGTTCGGTATTTAAGGATCTTGCTCGTTGTTCAGTTGAATGTGGGAGTCAAGTTAGGGACCAAGCAGTATTCAATCGATGATATTTTGCCGCATTCCACAACCGTTAGTCGTAGGTGGCTGAAAGTGCATGTTACTGAACGCGATCAATTTTTACAAAATGTGGTATAGTTATTGCATCATTTATTACGAATAACTTTATTTTTTTTCAATATATCTTTAGCTAGTTGCGGAGGTACAACTGATTTGTGGACAGACAGCAAAAAACAACGCAGCTTTCTAACCCTAACGGGGCATTTCATTGACTCTACTTGGAACTTCCATACGTATATTAAAATTTAAAGCTCTTCCATTTTTTGTCTAATATTTAAATAGTAAAATTTTATCTTACAGTCTAACGCTTTTTACTACAGAACTGGAACCCATTGTTGAAAATGGAAATGTAAAACAGACAGCGGCGACAATTGTTCGATCATTAGGCTATAAATTTAAAGAGTTGGGTCTTGATCGTAAAACTCATAGGAAAATAAAGTTCACAACTGATCAAGGACTAGGCTAATATAACAAAAGCCTTGTGGAGTCACACGAGAATCATATGCTGAATATTATTTTAAAACATTTATTACCAAGGAGAACCCTTAGCTGCGATCCTGATCCTTAGATGTTTTTTACCTGGTTGGCAGTAAAGTTTGTTTGACAATATTACTATTTTTGATCCGCATAGGTATTTTTCCGGCTTGAGAGCCGGTTGATGGAACTTATTCGCGTATTTCTTAAGCACACATTGACAATTTAGTATTTCTTTTATGGTGTTAACAGAAATAATTTGAGTTATAAATATTTATTATAGTTATTACGGTTCTACGATTATAATCGTACGATGCCACGATGCCGATTACTACTCGTACTCATGAAATTATTACCTGTTACAAGAAAAAGTAACTATACTCGTCAAAATGAGTCGTGATTCGGGCATCGTGTAATCACTCGTGCAGGTCTCTAATAAGAACATCAGATTTCAAGCAGAATTTATTAAGCTTTCATTCTGCATACTTAATTTTCGTTGTATTATGCTTTTCCATTCGCCTACGAGGGTCGAAACTAAATTTTTCGAGGTGTTGTATAATTTTGGACAGGAGAGTATCAAATTGATACAAGAAAGTGTCAAAATGATACAAGTTACCATCAATTCGATATCTGTACTGTCGAAAATATACTGATACTTGGAGTATGAAGGATAGTTTTAAATTGATGACTAAATACAGGGTGGTCCATTTAAAAATTGGAATTTAATTTTATAATTTTTAAAGGTTGAACATTTATTGGAAAGGTTGGTTCATGTCATTTATTATTGAAAAAACAATTTCGGTCAAATGACCAGCCGGTACTCAATTTTGGAGAGCATTTTCAATTGTTTTGGCACGTTTGTCAGCAATAGCACTAGGGCGCAGAAGATCGATTGTGGCGTGCTCTGTGTGGCACGTAGCGCTGTCTTGTGGAAACCAAATATGGTTCAAGTCTAACGCTTTAATTTCCTCAAACAACCAATCATAACGCGCGCTCAATTCACGGTCATGGAGGCTCCTTTCCTTATTTTCAAAGAAAAATGGACCAAACCAAACAGGAAAGTGTGGGTGCATTAGCTTGAGACGGCGTTTTCTTGTTTTGTTACTAACAAACGAGGTAAAAGTGAGAAAAGATGGTTTTCGGTACGAGAAAACGTCGAGGGATACAGAGGATATTATTTTTATGATTTTAGAGTAATACAAAACAGATAGAAAAACATTACGATAAAACATGCGTAAGGGGGTGTGAGGTCAAAAACCAAGGCGTCAAACAGGAATGTCTACTCAGCCCAATGCTCTTCGCTCTTTTCGTAGATGACATCGCTGCAGAACTTCCCGAAAGAGTCAAACTAGGTACAGATACCTTCAAAATAGGGTTGTCGAACGATATTTTTTCGATATTTTTTGTTGAGTATTTTTGTTAGTTTCGGCCATAAGAAGGAAGGTTTTTTCGAGGGCATTATCTTTGATATCAAAAGTATTACTACAGAAAACTAGAGAGTCGATTTTGAATTTTTTTTGTTCAGACCCATAGATATCCAAAAATCATTGCAAAGTATTTGCTCGAACTGAATCCAATGCTTTCAACAGTGGAAAAGCCTGGCACAAGAGTATAACGCGGAACTAACACTTGGGGATCGAAGCCAATGGGAGAAGCAACACTGTGAAATTATTAGAAGTTAGAAGGTGGGAGAATGAAGCAAGACAGAGCGTGTGGAGAAACTCTTACTCGACACTAAACTACAATATGGCAGATAACAATTACTTCCAATATAGCTTTGGGTCATTGATGACATCAAATATCTTCAAGTCCCGAGTCAAAATGCTAAGCCTAAACTACAAACCGCACCATCACAACGAAGACATAATTGCATAGAACGTGTGGAGCATTTTGTGGCCAGATGCCCCTATAGCTAAATAAGTGCACCGGGACAACCAGTGAATCCTATCAGTTCGCTGGAGGTAAGTTCTTCGGCTTGATTTAAGAGGGTATTCTTCATGTGCAAATTTTCTTTTGCATTTTTTTTAAGCTTGGATATTTGAGAATATCATCCCAGAAGGATTTTTTTGAAATTCGAAATACTTTAGAAGATATAGCCCTTTGGGTCGACCAATGTCTTCGACAAAACAATCAATTTTCAAATTACTTCCAACTTTAAACGCATTTATCTCGAAACCATGTTTTTCGAACTGGCGGTCATGATATCTCCAGTTACACAGAACCGATTTTGATGATTCAAAGTGAAATCGACGCAGAATTGTCACCATTCTGGTCTGACATATCAATCATAATTTTAAAAAATTTTTACTATTTTTTTTTGTTACACTAAACCACAAAAAAAGAGCCCAAAATCGAATTCTAATTTTTCAATGGCCGCCATTTTGTCAAAAAAAATCACAAAATTTTGTTCGAAGGTCAGACCAGAATGACATCTATACTGATTATAACCCCGTTTTTAGTTTTAATTTCACACAATCTGGAGACGTGGAATCATGGCCGCCAGCACTATACCTTTTTTTTTGGACCCCTTACTTTGACGGCAGAGAACTTTTTGAACAGCCCTCGTATCGATGCAGTAAAATTATTTTTGCTTACTTTAATTTGTTTGTAACATAATAAAACAAACAGAATTGGAAAAACATTTTGCGTTTTCAAATGAGAATTTTTTTAAAAAGGTAAGAAAAAAAACAGTCTAGCTTAAACCGTGTGGTAGACGTTGGAACCCACTGAAAAGTCCAAGAAGTCTCGTCAAAATTGACTCGTTATCAGGAAGCGAGATTACCAAGATAAAAACATCGGCAAAAAGAAGAAGACAAAACTAAGATTCGCAAATGTTTACGTTCTAAAACAGGGGTGCCCAGAACGAGCTTACCAGCGCAGCCAACCTAATGCAAATACATTAAATATATTTCAAGAAATAATAACAATACAAGAAAGAAAGAGAAACCCGATTTTTGTTTGTACACACAAGTGAGTGGTAGTTGCTACGCAGATCTGATCTCAGTCACATACTGGAGCACATGCCCACCATTTCAATGGACGGGAAAGTCCCCCTTGGATTTCAATAAAAAACAATAAATAAAAGAAAATGTCTTTAAACATGACCTGGGCTTTCAAGGCCCACCGTGGGCATCAAAGATCTCTACTTGAAGGCAATTTCTTTCATAATAACACCATAAAATAAAAAGAAATCAAAATAAAAATAAAAAACAGAGATGTTGTCGCTCTGGGCGACAGAAACAAACTGAGCTATCAAGTTATCAAGCAATGGGAGTTATTGAAAAATTTTTGTGACAGCCAAAGTCAACGCCTACTTGGATTTAGGTGAAGCATTTTGCTCACATATATTGGATCGATGGCAATTAAAGACGCGTATATAAGAGGTATAGATTAAGAAGCGCAAAAATTTACAAATTGTCATTTGAGTATTTGGTTCCTTCTTTCATAAACCGAACGGTTTTAAAAATCACCATTTTTGATTTCTTAAAAAAAAATTCGAAATTAGATCTGGACATGAGCACCAAAACGTACAAAATTTTTTTTGTAAAAAATAGAAATAATAAAACTTGAGAAAACCGTTCGGTTTATACATAAATATATGTTATTCCCATTTTTCATCGTTTCACTTTTTCAATGCAGGAGATGGTGAAAGAAGAGAAGAGATGATGGTAAAGAACAAAACTTTGAATGTTCCCAGTACACATTAGAGAACCGCTTGGTTTGATTGGAAAACCCTCATACATAAATTGGCTTTTGCGCTCTATGCATCAAACTTGCATACACAACATGTTCGCTGTTGTGTTTTATTGCTATCTAATTATGTTCGTCTTCGGCAGTTTTGTTCGTTCTTGTGGCTCAACGACGATTAACTCAAGTGAGCGAAATTCACCTCGTATGAATAAACTGTGAATATGAATATGGAAGAGAGAGAGAGAGAGAAAGCAATGATGATGAGTCAACGCTGAGTTTTGTTCTTTTGCCCGTATGACTCTGATTATTTTCAGCGCTGGGTTTTGTTCTAAACATAAATGTTTAAAAACTCTGGCTCAACCGATGGCTCGATGCGATTGCGGTATAAGCTGAATATATTCAATGCTGAGTTTTGTTTATCGTTTAAATGTAAGTAAGAATAATTTTTTATCAACAATATTAAGACAATAGAAGTCAACCAGAAATAAAGAATTATGTATTCTATTTAGATAGAGTAAAAATGGAGTATCAAATTAGAAATCCTAAACATTAAAGACAGCAAATCTTTCTGGACTATGATTAGAAAACTCAACGGTACGGCGCTAAAAATGAACTGCTCGCCCTGGACTTTTGGAAAACTTTTATCTGTCGGCCAAAATGTGTTACAATTCCAGTTTGGACTGCCCTACATAGAACACCGACTCTTTGATATAAACATCCATGTATCGGAGGTGGAGGCAGCTATAAAAAAGGCTATAGTTAATAAAGCCCCAGCGTTCTTTGAAAAGCTCACACGCACCTTTAATGTCATCTATGATTCTGCTCATTTACCTGATAGCTTCAAAAAGACCGTAATAGTCCCCATTCACAAATAGGTACACAATCAGAGGCATATCTTTCCTTAATGCGACCATGAAGTATTAATTTTTAAAGCCACGAAAAAGTTAAAAATTATGAAACGAAAAGGTTTTTATTACAAGTTTCAGAGGGTGTAAGAAAAGGAAGGATATAAAAAAGGAATTGGAACAAAAGCAGTATAAATGACTAAAGACCAAAAACAGATAAAGAAAGTAAACGTATAGTTTAAAAATTGAATTTGTGAGTCCAGGAGTCGCGAAATTAAGAGCTGGGCCGAGGCAACAAAAAAGAAAACGTCAAACATTCAAAACAATAACCACTTAAAACAAGGATGGAAAATCAAAATAAGTGGGGTGGGGAGTGATTGCTAAAACAGTTATAACTTAAAAAAGGGTTTGAAAAAGGAGTGTATACACAAAAAAAGTGAAGAAAGAAATAAAAAGATAAAAGAAAAAGGTAAAGAAAAAAAAAGAAAAAAAAAAAAAAAAGTAGAAAAAAAGAAAAGAAGAGTTAAGGGGCAAGGAAGAAAAGACAAAAAGACAAAGACAGTAAAAAAATTTAGGGGGCAGAAAGGATCAAACAAAACAAAGAACAAAAAAGAAAAAAAAAACAAAAAAGAAAAGAGGAGATAATATATAGGAGAAAAAAAAAAAGAGGATCAAAAAACAGGAAAGACACGCACAGAAAGAACAAATTTACAAAAAGAAGGAGTCGGACTTTACGGTATAGAAATTGGTAAGGATAAGAACGCAAAAAATAACTACAAAAAGAAAGGGTGAAGAGGAAGTAGCAAAAAAACAAGAAAAAGATTTATCAGAAGACAAAAAAATAACACTAAAGAAGAAAAGAGAAAGCGACAAACACTTCGTAAACGTCGCCGGACAATTAAACCTTAAAAAAGAAAAAGAAAATATCTAAAACAACAGAGACCGAAAGAAAACAAAACTAAAGATAAACAAAGACAAAACAGAAAAGAACAAACAAAAACAACAAAAAACAAAAGTTACTATTTAATTAAATAAAGGGAATGGTAGATAAAAGAGAGAGAAAACTGTTTGCATCAACTCTTCTCATGCGATTGGAAAATTGGTTCATGGAACAAAATCTTTTGGGCGAAAACCAGTTTGGGTTTATAAAAGGATTTTTCAACATTCGATTCCATCTTTATGTTGTCCTCAATAGTTACAACCCATTTTGAAGAGACTGGTGGGCCGAGACCGTTAAACGGTTGTGATGGCCCATAAAGAAGAAAGAAGAAGAAGAGAACGTATAGCTCAAGGGGAAATATGGAGCTTAAACGGTGCGGATATATGTAGAGAGAAATTACAGTATCTTGGAGTTACTATACAAATAATACATTTTTTACACCCCTTCTTCGACATCGGGGCTAAAAATATCTATAAAAACAAACCAATAACAAAAAAAAAAAAAATAGTGAGAAGAGAAGGGAGCCCTGTGCTTTGTATCCGGGGGGGAATACATTACAATTTGTTGATAAGAAAAATACCCGAACGGTTGGCGAGGTGGAAACAAAAAGAGCAGAAACCGTTATTTAATTCGACATCAACATTGGCTCATATACATTCACTTGAATAACACACAACATAATAATAATAAATAGAAGAAAATATTAAAATATTGAAAACAATTTGAATTTATGAAATTTGATTTACCACAATTAGATTGTCCTACAAGATGGGGATCAACTTATCAAATGATTGACTGTCTGGAATAAAGCTAAAGATATTACAGCAGACATAGAGCCAGTAGCAAGCAAATCAAAAGATGAAAATTTTGACTCAAGTGATGCCTTATAGGAGTTCATTGACGGCTATTGGACCATTCTCAAGCCACTGCAGAACACCATTGTGAAATTTCAGGCAGAACAACTACATTATGGAAACTTTTACGCTTTGTGGCTGACATGCAAACTAGCTACAAACCAAATATTAGCATCAAATCCTGCGACGAAAAATTCCATTATGAGTAGAATTGGTCAGTGTTTAATCGAAAGTATTGAAACTCATAGAAATAAATTATTATCAAACGCAAGCATTGACGCTTGCCTATTTTTGGAGCCAAGATTTCAACGTGCTTACCAGACTCACAGAAAAATGAAACAATCGGATTTTTAAATTCGCTGTGGCAAAAACTGACAACTTTGGGTACTAATCTTTCTAACACCACAAACTCAATAGATCCAATGTCTATAAACGTTCAAGAGGAGTTTGGAAGATAATAACTATGAACTATTGGACAGCTAATTTATCGCCTGCTTGTACAAAAATTGAAGGACTTAAGCTGGCTTCCATGAGATCTAAAATGAATGTTTAGAGCTTTTGGAAGGAAAGACAATCATCCGATCCTGAACTCTATGCACTAAGCAAAGCTTGTTTTGCAATTTCTCCAACACAAGTAAGAAGAATTTTCTAAATAAAATCGCATCCATTCTAATTTATCGTTCTTTCAAGGTGACTATTGAGCGAGCCTTTTCTTCGGTAAAATTAGTGTTATCTGATAACCGAAATAGACTTAGCCACGACACTCTGGAGAACATTTTGTTCGTAAAACAAAATTCGTCTCACTTGGATAATGCAATTGAGAATTTACCTCTGTTCCAAGAAGTGGATGAAGAATATGATGATGATCTTTAACATTACTCGGGGCTAATGTCAAGCTTCATTCAAAATAAAATGATTCTTCCATCAAAAGGGTTATTTGTTTTATTAAAAGTTTATTTCACATGGGCTTAGATCAGACATGGCGGTATCGACTCGGCTGTTGATGCTGATCAAAAATATATAGCTTAAAGGGTCGGAGTTGCTTCCTTCTGGCTGTTACATACATTTGCATAAAGTTAATATACTCTGTGTACATTTGGTACGGAGTATAAAAACCGCCTGACTTTTGCACTGAGAACACAAATTTAGTCGGCCTACAAGCATAAAGTGATAAAAACAGTGAAATCGTGAACTCTGTAAAGCCCCTAATAATTACCCCAAATCTTTATATAGCTGCTTTAGCAAACCTTTTCTTTAAATTAATCAAAATTAAGATCGCGAACTCTTAGGTACCATCGAAGGACAATTTAAATGTTTGAGATGACCCTTGATGCACTAATAATATTAGAACTAGAATACGATCTAGAATAATCAACACTAAGTCAATCTGTTGAAATATTCATTCTTAGCAGACGATTTGAAGGAACTACGGGAGCAGCTATACGGAGCACTATTGGAAGCAGACTCGATTTTGTGCTCCGGTTAGCTGCTCTGCTCTTTTCACATTCAGAGCAGGAGCAAGAGCGGAGCATATTTTTGGTTGCAAATCAAACCCTGTTTTGAAGGTGAAGTTTTTTGGAGAAAAGTATTTGACCCCTTCAAAAAACTGATAATACAGTCCAGATGGGCTGTCATCAGAACAATTTTTTCATTTCAAAAGTGTCAAAATATGTTAAGTAACTAATTTAAACTTTCGCTTAAAGCAGTGGTGCTGAAAATGCCAAAAGCCTATCCCATGGGATAGGAACTCATAGTTCTAAAGAGAGAGAGAGAGAATACGTGTGTTCTGTAAATAGCATTTGTGTTTCGCTGCTACGCTTACGAGCTCAAAGCTTGATAGTGTAAAGTCTTCAAACAAAACCGACTTATTGATCCACCTCAATTTTCCTAACTGCTTCTCTTTTCAAAATGGAACTTACTCTTTTGTATTTCGATAAGGATGTGTGTGTGTGTGTAGGTGTGTGTGTGTGTAGGTGTATGGTATTATTGCATGCGTTGGTATAAAGTAGGATTTAAGAAAACTGAAGCTTTTGTTCTCAAGGTTCAGGTAATCAATTTCTAGTCTTTTCTGTTGCACTGAGTAGTCTGCGTTTTTAAAGATATACACATATATATATGGTATGTAAATCATGTTCGATTTCCTCGATTTGTTCATTTGGATTTCTTCGGGGGAATTGAAATGTTGAATAATTTTTGTTTGTTGAACAGATGATGGAACAATAATATTATGCTTATTCGTTAGGCTTCGGTATACCGATATACCGGGTTAGTATGCAAGTTTAATTGTAGTTTAGTTAGTTTTTGTTTAGTAAGTAGGTAAATTTGTAGGCTTTCTCTGTGTGTGTGTGTGTGTGTGTGAGAGAGGGTTAAGTTTTCTATATTTTCTTATTGTAGTTGTCGTCGTCTTTCGTGTTTTCGTGTGCTCAAGCGGAATATTTCTGGTTTTTAATTGATTCAAAGGGAAGACATAACATTCTAGAAAAAGGTTCCTAACTGATTTGGTTTGTTGTTGTTGTTGTTGTGGTACAATACATATAGTTTGTCAGTAAATATAAGTGTATATTTTTAAATGGTATATATAATTTGGTTTTGAATATATAATTAAAGCGTTTTCAATGTTTTTTTTTTTTTAGTTTTTAGTTTTTGTCTTCTATACGATGTGTAAATATCAATATAATTTGTTGTTGTTTTTTGTAACTGCTTTCGAACTACTAAAATAAGACATTATAGTTGTTGTTGTTGTTTTTTTTGGTTTTTTTGGTTTTGGTTTGGTGCCTCTATATCATATCATAGGTAGATATATACGTATATGTATGTACTTGTATGTATATATATAAATATTAAGTGTCTTCAAAGGGAATTTTGGTCATTCGTTTTATATATATGTATGTAATGCAGCCCCGGTACCTTTTTTGAGTTGAGTAATACATGAGTTAATACATAAGTAAGAGCTTTACTTCCCTTGGGAGTGCAGTAGAAACTTGTACCCGGGTGAAGGGGTTTTCCGCATATCAATTTCTTTTTGTTTTCGTTTTTGGCTTTCAACATTTCGTGTGCAAAAGCACCTGATTTATTGTAGGAATGACACGACGCCCCCGTTCTTAAGTAGTTTGTTTTGGTTTTTGGTTTTTGCACAACATTTAAACACTTAATATGCTTTTGTTTGTTTGTTTGTTTTGTAATAAATAGGTAGATAAACATATTGTTTGGTTTTTTATTCGTTTTTTTTTTATTTAAAATATCAAAAGTGGATGGAATTATGTGATTCTAGTTATTACACGCACTATATATGTATGTATATATATATATGTATATATATTTTCTTTGTTTTTTTTTTTAATTTATTTATTTCAATCTGATTACATTATTATGTTTGCTGCCTAAAAATTCGGACCAAATTGATTATTCAATCGAATGGGTATGGTATACAAAAATATGTGTAGAACGTTCAAATATAAAATATACATTATAAATGAAACCATTTTTTGTTTTTTTAAATAAATTTGGTTTTGGAGGCAAAAGCAAAATCGATTCTCATTGCACAATATTCAATAAAATATTGTCTGCTGGGTATGCGCGTGTGTGTGTGTGTGTGTGGGTGTGTTTAACAAGGTACTTTATACCATTCTCAAATCAAAGAAACTTTGCTTTGCCAAAAAATGTTTGCTGGGTTATACAACTGTTAAACTTCACAGAGAAAAGAGAGCGGCAGAAGCTTAGGCAGTTAAGGTTGCAGCTTAACAATGTGTACGATTTGATGTTGCACACTTAAGTTTAAAGAACAATAACTAATGACTATCATCAAGCAGTGGCAAACGCCTATCGTTTATTTGTTTATTTGTCTCTTTAAACATAAGTGTGCGACCTCAAATTAGAGCGGTGGACCCAACAGTAACGGTACTGCTTTAAGTGCATTTTAACCCTTCACAGGGCCCACACAAATGCTCAATGCAAATTTCAAGGGCAACACTAAATTCATAAAAACTGCAAAAATCAAAGTGTATTCATTTCCAGATATGTTAGTAATTTTTGTTTTCTTATATTGTCAAGGTGTAAAACTCACACAGAAAAAAAAACAGACACACACACACACATGCTCTTGTATTTCGATTCGTTCATTTTGATTGGCAAGCAAAACGCTAACCGTATTAATACGTAATAATAGTAACAAAAAAAAGAAAATAATTCCTTAAAAAAAAGGACTGACCATTAAAAAGCAACAATGATTCATGAATATGTGTGTGTGTGTATGTGTGTATGGCTCGGGAGCACAATTTTATAGCCAAGAGCTTAACCGTTATAAGCATTTATCACTATCACAGGCGGAGGGGGGGTAAGGGGGTTAAAAATCTGTGTGTATGTGTTCCACACTCCCATTCAACTCAATAGACTCAGCTTGAATATTCTCTTTTTGGGCAATGCAAAATTAATTTCAGTCCAATTAGCAGCTATACTTCGCTCAGCCTGCCCGGCAAGCAGCGTTACTTCATCCCAGATCGTTTTTTGAAACGGTTAAAATACCCGTTGCTGGCTTTGAAGCCTTCACAATTTAAGGTATCTCCATATTGTTAAGCCTTCTGCTGAGTCATGCTATTTCTAGATTCGGATATAAAAGTTTTAATAGCCTCTCATCCACCTTTTTTAAATTTTTTCTCCCTAACTTTTGTCTTAATTTTGGACGAGTTTGATTTGAAACTTTGCTGCAACATCATTTTGAGAATTTCCATTTTCAATATCCAGAATAGCTTTTAATTTGTCTTCAACGGTTAATGATTTTATACTGATATCGAATTATTAAGGTAACTTTGCTTTAATTTTATATTCCCAATCAAATCGAATTATGGAGAGTTCTAATTAACCAAGATCCTAGGAATTACCAAAGTAGTTTTACTTGAAATATTGAACGGGCAGGAAAATAGTTTGAATTATGGAGGTAAATCGAATTATCGAGAGTTGGAATTAAAGGCGTCCGACCCGTAGTACACACACCACCCAACTGCACTCAAAAAAAAAAGCATTACGATTTGGTCTTATAAAAACGCTCTTGATTTTATTCTGTTTCGGTCTAGAATTGGTTAAGATTCGCTCTTGAAAATTCTTACTTTGAGTACGAATCGTTCTTAAATTCAAAACTGAGCGTTAAAAATTCAAAAATAGAAATAAAATTCTTGATTCAAAGAAAAAAATGTAATTTAAGGCCCTCTTCTGGTCTAGAAAATTTGTTTGTTTATTTTTTTTTTCAAAAATATTATCCCAAAAGGATTTTCTAAAATTCGAAATACTTTAGAAGAAACAGCCTTTTTTGTCGACCAATGTTTTCACAAAAACAAGTAATTTTCACATTATCTCGAAACCACGTTTTTCAAAATGGTGCACACGTTTTCTCAAGTTCTACCGAACCGATTTTGATTATGTAGGTCTTTATGGACACAGAATTAACGTGGCTATCATCCCTACCTCAATCTTTGAGAAAAAAAGTTTTTACTATTTTTTTTGTACACTTGACGGCAAAAAAAAATGGTCAAAAATCGATTTACCGTTTTTAAAAGGCCGCCATTTTTTTCAAGTTCAATTTTGTTTTCATATCTGTACCTAACCAACTAACCATCTTCCGTTTAGCTTTCTGATAATGTACTCCAAACATGGGTAACATCGACACATCTTTTTTTGGAAGAGCCTACTTTGGATCCCGAGAACTTTTTGAACAGCCCTCGCATTCACAAATTTTAATTTTGTATTTTTTTTATAATGAATTGTACAACCAAATACAAAAAACAGAATTACAAAATTTCTTCCCCATTTCTTTGCACGAATTTTTAACAAACATGTAAAATTTAGCCCTCTAGACCAGAAAAGAGCCTTAAGATCATTTCGTTCTTGATGTAAAAACGATGTGTACTTTATGTACAAGTCGTTCTTAGCTAATAGAAATAAGTCTGGATTATGCTTATTTTGAGCTCTAAAAGTTCTTTAAAAAATCCCGAATCGTGCTTTATAAAGGGTGATTTTTTAGCTATTATCTTTTTGGCCGCACTGGTTTAAACAGCTCACGCACGTTTCGTGTTTTTTTTCACTGTCAAACATCTTCAGTTTGGTCTATAATTTAACCATGAATCGTCTTACAAACGATTTTATTATCAAAATGCGTGCTCTGTTAAGAAAGTTCATCGCGCTCTTCTTCCATTTTATGGTCAGTTTAATCGACCCACTGAAGCGGCTATTCGGGCTATTGTGACTAAATTTCGCACCAAATTTACATTGTTGGACATTAAACGACCAACACGCTTACGTAGAGTGCGAACTGAAGAAAATGATGACCATCAATTATCGATTCGTCGCCGTTCGCAGCAATTGGGCCTCTGTTACTCAACAACGTGGAAAATTTTGCGGAAGAATTTAGGTGTGAAGCCTTTCAAAATACAGCTGGTGCAAGAATTGAAGCCGAACGACCTCTTGGAAAGTTGGCCGAAGATCCACTTTTTTACCGAAAAATTGTGTTCAGCGACGAAGCTCATTTTTGGCTCAATGGGTACGTAAATAAGCAGAATTGTCTATTTTGGAGTGAATATCAGCCAGAAGCATTGCAAAAGCTACCAATGCATTCAGAAAAAGTCACAGTTTGGTGGGGTTTATGGGCTGGTGGCATCATTGGACCGTACTTCTGACTGTGAATGGTGAGCGCTACCGTGAGATGATATCCAACTTTTCTCGTGCCCAAAGTGCAAGAGCTTGACTTGCATGACAGAGCACGCGCAACAATGGACTTTTTGAGAGGCGAGTTCGGTGAACATTTAAATATTTCAAACGTCGAAGGTGATTGGCCGCCTAGATCGTGCGATTTAACGATTTTAGACTAACTCTTTAGCATGCCGTACCCCATAACGGGATCGCCCAGATCCACTGCTACGAGGCTTGAGAAGCCAATGAAGCTCCAATGCCGTAGCTACTGCCCGAGTCGCAGCGGTCCTGAGACATGCCAAGGTACCACGGTCTTGTATCCGAAAGACTTCATTTGATTGGCGTACAGCCTAGAGGTCATGCTGCAGTGATGTTTTGTGCCATCCGGGACACACTGTAAAGTGTCATGCTCAGCCATGGACCTATCTTCCCCAAGTATAACCTGTAGAACCTACTCTGAGCAACATGTTTCCTCCAGCAAATATTATTTTTATTTCACTTAAATTCAAATAGTTAACAGTAGTTAACAGCTGATTGATCAGAGTGACCTTCCACCTTTCAGGTGCATGGTCACACTGTTTTAGTTGTGTTCCACACACACAAGAAATAAATAGCAAATTCCTGGCAGGAATTTTCCGCAGTGCTGGATACAGGACTTTAATCAAGAATTTTCTGGCTTATTAAAGTTTTAAAACTGAAAATTCTTGATTTTTCTCTCAGTGTGCTGCTACAGCAAATGGCAAAAGCGGCTGACTTTGCAAAGACAAAGGAGTTAACAAAATGTTTCTAGTTTTAGTCCCTGCATCTAATAAAATCCTTTTCATTGGACTACTAAATCAAATATATTTTCAAAACAAAAACCTTGAGTCTATTTGATTGAGCGGGAGTGTATATGTAAGTACCCTGAAGTAACCGCATATCCAATGTCGTTAAAATCGTCTGTTAATACATTTCAAAAGAGTAAAAAGACTTTTCTTTATAGGATTAAACATTTCTCAGAATTCTAATCAGGTCGTTTCGAACTGATACCGAGTACGGGGAAAAGGGAATATGGCATATATTCAAAAAGGATGGGGCTGGAATCGTCTCAGCAGACTTTGCTAACGTCTTGTGAATTGTCCAGTTCGAAATTAAGTTGAGCTTGGCTTATCTTTTTCTATTCTTTGTCCAAAGTTTGTGCCTGGAAATGTCAGGTCTATTAAGCGGTCACTTCTCCACTTTATCTCTCTGGTGTGTGTGTGTGTGTGTGTGGTGGTTGGGACTGAAAATGGTTTGCCTTATGTTATAGAAGTAAAAGTAATGTAATATTCTTGATGTTAAGAGTTAAATGGCATGCATAAAATTGTTGTCTTTTTGTTTTCTTTTTTTTTTTTTTTTTGTTTTGAAATAGTCTGCCATTGCGAGTAAATGGTAAAAGGTGTAAAAAGCCTAAGGAGTATAGTCAGCAAAAATGGTATAAGTTGTTCTTGTTGTTGTTGTTGTTGTTGTCGTTTCTGTAAATAGTTTTGTTTCATTTGTTGTAAGCATTATTTTTTGATTTTTCTTTTTTGTGTGGCACACACAAGGGTTAATATATATATGTGAAGGAACATATGTTTACTGGCTTAAACCCTTGTGCTATCTCAAACTTAATGCTGGCCAAAAACAAAAAAAAAACGAACAAAAGTCACATAATCTAAAAGTATTCCTTTTGGTTTTTCTGTCAGTAAAATTCATTTCAAGTTCAAGTTGTTAGGCAAATCGCTCCGCCTGGGGCATCCTGGGGAGATAATGGGAGGCCCAGGCAGCAGCTGTTAGTTGGCTTATCTACTAAAAAAATGGTATTATACTTGATTGTGGGGGGGTATATCGCTGCGTTCGGCCCATTTCAAAAAATTGTGGTATTAGTTATTGTGTGACACGTTAGCATTATACTTAAATTGGTTTTTTGTTTTGGGGGGTTTCCCGTTTTAACTATACAACATCAAAAATAACTCACATAAAATTCATTCAACATCTTATGGCTTAAGTCGTTTATATATATATATATATATATATATATATATGTAGATGTATGTATGTATATATAGAGTTTGCTATATGCTATATAGATATATATATATATCATGTATATGTGGTGTATATAATTCATAAAACATTCTAATTGTTAAATATGTTTTGGTTGTTGTTTGTTGTTGTTGTTGTTGCTGGAAAACCGTTGCGCCATATCTTGATTTAAGTTTTGAATTTTCAAAAATGTGTGTGTTAAATTTGTTTTTTGTTTTTTTTTGAAGCACACTTCAAAAAAATTCGCACTTATCTATGTATGTATATATATTTGGTGCCCAAAAATATTGTTGCTGTTTGGTTTTTGTTTTGTTTTTGCGCACTTGTAAAATGTTTTTATTTTTGGTTTTTCAATGCAAAAAGTTGACCTTTTTTTTTTTTTTAAGTTTAAAGCCTTTTGACAACACAGGGAATTGGTTTTTTTTTTTTTTCGATTATTTGATTAAATTGTTGTGGTTTTTGGTTTGAGATATTTGTATTAGTTTAATAAGTATTTAGAAAAGCCTGAAAGTTGGCTACAATTTTCAATATATATATATGTGTATATATGTATACGTCATTGGCTTTTTCTCGACATCAAAACACACACAGACAAAGATCAGTAATTCATTATTTGTTATCAAACATTTTGGGGGAGGGAGGCCGCAGTGTCCCTGCACAGACTTTAGTGTGAACGTACCCTGGGCTGCGCTCAGGTCTTGGTGTAAACGTACCCTGGGCCGCAAAGTTCTGTTACATGAAACAGTGTTGAGAAGTTGAAACTCTTGTCAACACCCCCTCCCACCACTTTTTTGCTCTAGGCTTCCAACTAATTTATTTTACTTAACTACATTTATGATTTTCGTTTTGCAAGGCGCGCAAAGTTTTCTGGTTTGGTCAAATCTTAATTTACATTTTAAACTTTTTTGTTTTTTTTTAAATTGTTATTGTGGTTTTTACTCATTTTTCTTTGTATACATCATTTTTTGTTTTCGTTTTTTTTTGTAGGTAAATTTTTATATAATAATTCTACGTTTTATTTTTATTTATTTCTTGAACAACCCAGAGACATGCACATATATATATAGTTTATATGTTTGTATGTGTGTGTATGTATATATATATAATTATTGCTATATAGTTCAACACGCACAGACAAGTGTTTTGCATGTTTGCTTGTTTGTTTGTATGTATGTATAGATCCTACTTAGTAATGTTGAATTAGTACACTGAGAGAAATTAGGAAGTTGCTTTTTGTTGTTGTTGTTGTTGTTATAGTTGCTGGCCTTGTTCTACAATTTGTTGCTGTTGTGGTTGCTGTTGTTGTTGTTGTTGTTCATTTCGAGTTTTAAAATCCTAGAAAAATAAAAGCTTTCTAATTGCTTCTGTTCTCATTTGCTCACGAAAAAACATCATGTTGTATAATTGTTTGTTTGTTTGTTTTTGTCTCGTTTGTCTACAAACTAGTAAATATGTGTATATATGTATGTATGCAATGTATATTTGTTGTTTGTCAAAAAAGGACTCACTAAAAATTGTACAGCACATCAATAAACAATTCTTGTCACATATATATATAGTATATATATAGTATATGTATAGTAGTATGATCCATGGCACTAGTTTTTTTTTTTTTTTCTTCCATTTATAACACATATACACGCATATAGCTACACACATATATATATATATATACATTTATACATATACATATATATATATACATATAGTTATATGAATAATAGTTAAACAACTACACAAACACATACGCACACACACACACACCCACTCAGTGTATAAAATGTTAAACCAACAAAAAATGCTACCAAACTGAAATCATAATAATATTCATAATCTTTCCATAAACTTTTAGCATAGTGTAAACATTAAGCGAACAATACAAAAAAAGAAGGTTAAAAGTAAGGAACTTTATGATGGATTCCAGACTGTGTCCCGCAAAAAGGGCAAATCAAAACCATCAAGCGAGAAAGGTACAAAGAAACCCGCTAGATCAAGGACACGAAGCCGCCCAGACGCGGTATTAGTTAAGCCAGCAGAAGGCAAGAGCTACGCAGATGTTCTAAGAGACCTCCGAAAAAACGTGAAGCCAGACGAAGCTGATAGCGCCATCCGCTCGGTCAGAAAAACCAAATCAGGGGATATGTTACTGGAGTTGGCCAAGGGGAGCGAAATCCAAAAGCTCTATGAGACCATCAAAGATACCCTCAAGGAGAGAGCGTCGGTCAAGGTACTTAAGCCAACAACTAAGCTGGAAATACGGGACTTAGACAGCCTTACAGAGGGGGAGGAAGTTGTGACTGCAATAAGAGCAGCGATAGGTGATGCTAGTCAAGACATCCAAGTCCGACTCACTGATGTAAACAGCTCAGAGCTAAAGCGAGCCTTTGTTATACTGTCTACTGAAGACGCAGCAAAGATTCTGAAGGATCAAAGAATCAAGATAGGATGGACGCGCTGCCGAGTAAAGCGGTGCATCGACATCAAGCGATGCTTCAAGTGCTTTGGCGTTGGCCACTTACAGATGGACTGTAATGGACCGGACCGAAAGAACCTGTGCATAAGGTGCGGAGAAAGCGGCCACAAAATGAAAAGCTGCACAAAACCACCAAGGTGCTGTATTTGCGCTCACGAGAAGTACAAGGATGTAAATCACTTCCCAGGCTCGAATAACTGCGCTGCCAGTAAAAGAAAGGACAAAATATGAAATTTCTTCAAGCCAATTTACACAGAAGCAGAACAGCGGATGCTCTTCTCTCCCAAATAATCCTGGAGGAGCAAGCAGATTTAGTAATAGTAAGCGAACAGTATAAGCGAAAGGAAAATGGCGTCTGGCTGGAAGACGAGACAAAAACTGCAGCCATATGGATCCCAGGTGTAAGCAGCGTCCGGCATCTAAGTGACGACCGAGGAAGGGGCTACGTATTTGCGCGAGTCGGAGACTGCAATATATTTAGCTGCTACCTAACACCAAGTGACGACATACAAACATTTCAGGACAAACTCGATGACATTGAAGACACCGCAAGGCAAATAAAGGGAAACCTTATTGTAGCGGGTGATTTCAATTCGAGAGCGGAGGAGTGGGGTATGCCATCAACTGACTCAAGGGGTCGCAGAGTCCTAAATATGGCCGCTAGACTGGGGCTAGCAGTAGCGAACGTTGGTGCAACTGCGACATTCAGGCGAACGGGAACCGTAGGCACGATTCCGGATATAACTCTGGTGTCAGAAAACCTGGCACATAAGATCGCAGACTGGAAAGTATTAGATACTTACAATGGAAGCGACCATGAGTATATCTCCTACGTTCTAAAAGCAAACAGGGCAAGCAACGCGATTTCAAACGGAAGGACTCGAGGACACAGGTGGAACATAAATCGTTTGAACAAAGCCCTTTTGATAAGCGCAATTGACAGGAGTACAACGGAAATACAGGACAGTGTTAGCGCCGAGAATATAGTTAACAACACTATGCTCACTATAAGAAGAGCTTGTGATGCTGCAATGCCCAAAACTGGGAACAGACGCAGAAATGGACAAGAAGTATACTGGTGGACGGAGGAAATAAAAACACTGAGAGAAACGTGTATTAGGAAGAGACGCCTCCTCACTAGAGCAAGGCGTAGGGAGGATTCCACAGCACAGGAGGAACAATATAGGATCGCAAAGAAGGACCTAAATATCGCTATCCGCAACAGTAAGAGAGAGAAATGGAAAGCCCTCTGCAATGACGTAAATACCGATCCATGGGGTCTTGGCTATAAAATTGTGATGAAATAGCTCAGGGCTAAAAGCTCATTACAAGATATAGAAGAACAACAAATGGATAATATTGTCAAAGCGCTCTTTCCTCCCCATCAGATAAGACCGGCAATGCAACATTCGACCGATGAACAAGGGCAACCCTTTACCGAGAACGAACTTATAAGAGCGGCAAAAAGCCTAAAGAACAGGAAAGCACCGGGACCAGACAACATCCCAGCCGAAGTTCTCAAGGCAATCACAGAAAGTCGACCATATATTTTACTTAATATGTATAACGCGTGTATCCGGGAAGGAATATTTCCAGACCCCTGGAAAGTGCAACGACTGGTACTAATAAGCAAGGGCAAAGGTGATCCCACCGCCCCATCTGCTTATCGGCCACTATGTATGCTAAATACAACGGGAAAGCTATTGGAAAAGTTGATCAAGCCCCGATTAGCAGCTCCAGTGGAAAGCGCTGGTGGCCTCTCCCCGAAGCAGTACGGCTTTAGGCCAGGCAGATCTACATGTGGTGCCATACAGGAGGTCGTTCAGGCGGCGCAGGCAAGTCAGCAGGGAAATCATTTCTCACGACCCATTATATTGCTTGCAACGCTAGATGTGAAAAACGCGTTCAACAGCGTCAAATGGGAGCATATGATTTATGCACTTAAGGAGCGATTCAGAATCCCGGAATACCTAATGCGGATAATAAGCAGCTACCTCGAAAACCGAAAATTGTTTTACCAAACAAAAGTAGGCGAACAATGTATGGA
>JAEIFU010003608.1:0-26433 GCA_018904235.1 Lordiphosa stackelbergi | reverse complement strand
TCACAATAAGATATCATAATAGGTTTAGATTATGTTAAGCTTTAGGTTAAAATATAGTTATTAAGCCAGTAGAGGGCAAAATACCACTTTTGAAGCGGCAATAATATTAATTTCATAATTTAAACTCAACGGTCACTTAGTCCAGCGAACCAGTCTAAGGGCGTGCGATCATTTTACCATAACGCGTAGCGAGTCAAAGAGGGGCTAAAAATTCCATAAGCAGCTGGAGCAGCAGAAGAATTGTCACCGCCAAAAAATGCGGCATTCAGTCGGCAACGCTTGACACGGCCGGACCTACGGTGGAAAGACGGATAAAAAGCTGTGAAGAAAAAGGCAAACAAAAAGGAGAGTGAACTCGCAGGCGAAAATCAAGAGTGAGGAAGAGAGAAAGTAAGTAGATGAGGTTGGCGGAAAGGAAAGAGGGGAACAGCGGTGCAGCAAGGCCTATAAGGAGAAGAGCTGGAAAAAAGAAGTAAATAAAGATTTGGAATAAATAAACCTAAGGAAGCGTCTATTTCCTCAGAGTTATCTCCCCCTGAGATCCTTGATTTCCCTCTGGAGACGCGGATCGCTTCCCGCTCCATTAATAACAAGTAACTAATCACAGGTCGTGGATTACTTCCCGCTCTACTAACAAACCAGTTGGCTCAACGGAGACGTGGATTGCTTCCCGCTCAGCCTGAAGTTAATCAGAGATGAGGGATCCTTCCCGCTCTTTTGCCTGTAGTTAATCGAGACGAGGATCCCTTCCCGCTCTTTGGCCAGTAGTTAATCATTTTGCAAGTAGTTAATCAAACGGGGACGTAGATTCCTTCCCGCCCTTCAGCCCCGTAGTTAACTAACCAGAGACGAGGATCCCCTCCCGCTCTTTTACCTGTAGTAAGCTAAACGAGGCGTGGATTCCTTCTTGCCCCAGCCCGCCGTTAGATATACCAAAGAGACGGATCCCCTCCCGTTCTGTTAGTGGAAATCGGCACAACGGAGACAAGGACCCCTTCTCGACCCGATACGGGCGGAGCAGAGCCAGTCATAACGGAGTAGGACCGTTAAAACTATCTTTCTTCAATTTCTCTTGGGATATTTCATGCCAGGCCCTAACCCTCCGTGTCTCAGACTTTCTTTACCAATATTCTCGTATAAGACCCTAGGCGCGACCAGCTATATACTCCTCGAGCTACAAGTGGCGCCCAAGACAAGACATTTTAGAGGGAACCAACGTGGTTAACCCAAAAAAAGGCGCGATACAGGCGAGACGGCGGTGAGTACGACAAGGGGTTAAAGTGGGAATCCTGGAGTGGGCGTACGCTGGATCTATTCCCGTCGCAAAGAAGAGCTAGGGGCACTCGCCGCTGAGTTTAACTTTGTCGCCGATGGAAAAGTAGAAGACTCTAGGAGAAACTTCGCGAGTCTGGTATCGTGTGGCGAATTTCCAAAAACCGTATGGACCCGCCCGCAAATTAGAGGGGCAGTACGCCAAAGCTACTACCCGGGCCAAAGGGTCATCCGAGATCGTTGAGGCAGTTGACCCGGGCTGCAGTTCGGTTTCGCTGACAGTACCTGGGGATGAGACCCCAAAGTTTCTCACCCCAGAGAACGACATAGTCCCGCCCAGCAGACGAGGAACATTTCCTCCTAAAGTAGCGAGCCGCAGCATACATTTCGCAGAAGACCAGCCCATCAACGACCCATTAACAGATACGGCTCTTCCGGTACCTCGTTGGGCTCCATCATTTCCGATGCTACCCCCGAGTATTTCGGAGCGCATCCAAAAATGGGGCATGCGATTTGACGGCGAAGGCGATCTATTAGCCTTCGTCGAGGAGTTGGAAGAAAGGGTCGCCACGTACGGGATACAGCTCAACCAGGTCCCCAGGGCCATGTCCGAGATATTTATAGAACGAGCCGCGCGGTGGTTCCGTAGGGTCGTCGTGGGAAGTTTTCCGCAGGGAGTTCCTGGCTTTCTTTTTACCCCCCCATTTCTTTGAGCGACTAGAAGACGGAATTAGGACACGGCTACAGAAGAGTGGGGAACTATTTAAAAACTACCTAATCGAGCTCCGCACGATGATGCAGCAAGCAGGATACAGTGAAAGGGAAGAGTTATACAGGGCATATAAAAACGCCGCGCCCGATTACCGCCTGTACAGT
This sequence comes from Lordiphosa stackelbergi, assembly GCA_018904235.1. Lineage (NCBI taxonomy): Eukaryota > Metazoa > Arthropoda > Insecta > Diptera > Drosophilidae > Lordiphosa > Lordiphosa stackelbergi. The sequence goes on along the minus strand of JAEIFU010003608.1, from coordinate 24,285 downwards.
CGGCGGCACGAGGTTAGATCGCTCACGCAGTTAACCCAGATGGCTGTAGAGTATCAGAATGTTGAGCGCCAGAGAGATAAGACAAGTTTTCCTCCACAGCCCTCTAACGTCACCCGAAATCCTTTTAGGGACCCTCCCTTGCAGCCCGCTTCCGAGAGGCCGAACGTATCCTTAAGAGAAGCCGAGCATCGTAGGATCGGACACGAGACCGGCCAACCAGTGGTCGTTCGCAGAGCTTGCCGTAACTGCGGTACCATCGGTCACTTTATAAGAGAGTGCAGAAATCAGCGCGTGTTATTCTGTTGGGAGTGTGGAAGACCCAGGGTGCGGACCACGGAATGCTGCCGAGCGAACGACCAGGGAAACGCGTCAGGTCTCCTCCCACCCCAGGGCCAGGCGGAGACGACCCAGACAAGCGCCCGGATGTAAGTACCCCCTTGAGGGTAATGGGCGGTCAGATCGTTGCCACGATAAGGATACGTGGATGGGAGGTATCGGCGACGATCGACACCGGAGCGTCTCGAAGCTTCGCAAGCGAAGGGTTCGTGCGGGAGAGGATGTTCGAACGGGAAGTGTGGAACGTCCGCACACGGATATGCTTGGCCGACGGCTCGAGAATGGCCGTAAGTAGCGTAGACATGCCGTTGTTCGTGATGCCCACTATGCTAGACCAGATCATTCTCGGAATGGACTTCCTGCAAGCAATAGGGACAAAGATTCAGTGTGGCAACGCGACCCTTGACCTTAGGTTCGCCCAAAAGCCACGTGAAGATCCCAGGATTTGCCCGTCTTTGTTGTACAATAATAAGACGAGGAGCGAAGTAACGAATGAGCGGAGTACAAAAGCTCCTTTAGTTAGCGAAGCGCGGGAAACCGAAAGCCACAGTGCCGATTAAGTGACGGTGGCGGGTGAAACGCTTAGCCCCCCAAAAGGTTTCGTGTCCGTCGGAATCAGCAGAGGGGTCGACAGCGGCGGTCGTAGCCTGTACCATGCGAACCGAGAGTCCGGAAAGTGAAGACGAGGAGGAAGAGGAGTCAAACCCTTGGCCCAACGACCTCAAAGCGGAAATTCTCAACTTCTTGGAGCACGAAATGGCACTGTTCGATAACCTAACCGGAGTATCCAATATAGCAGAGCATCGGATCGTAATGAGGGACCATAAGCCACTAAAACAGCGATACTTCCCTAAGAACCCGGAGATGCAAAGGATAATCAATGCCCAAGTAGATGAGTTACTGGAGGCGGGGGACATCGAACCATCCAAGAGTCCCCACAGCGCCTCGGTCGTCTTAGTCAAGAAAAAGGCCGTAGAGTGGCGTATGTGTATGGACTACCGACAGATGAACGCACACTCAATCCCTGACGCTTACCCGGTTTCCCGGATAAACCACATCCTGGAGCGGTTAAGAAACGGGAAGTTCATATCTGCCCTGGACCTCAAGCATGGCTATTGGCAGATCCCAATGGCGGCCGATATTCGAGAGTGCACGGCCTTCACGGTACCTGGGAGAGGGCTCTTCCAATGGCGGGTTATGCCCTTCGGCCTACACTCGGCCAGTGCGACGTTCCAAAGAGCTAGATACCGTGATAGGTCCGGACATGGAGCCGTTTGCGTTTGCCTATCTCGACGACATCATCGTCGTCGGAGAAACGGAAGAACAACATGTGGCCAATTGGCAAGAGGTCTGAAGGCGATTAAGAGCGGCTCACCTTCGGGTAAATAAAAAGAAATGCTCGTTCTTTCGAAAGAAACTGGTATATTTGGGGCATGTTATTAGTCGGGAGGGAGTTCAGACAGATCCCGCCAAGGTAGAAGCCATCAGTAACTTGCGCGCCCCATCCAATATCAAGAAACTTCGCCAATGCTTGGGCATGGCGTCGTGGTACTGTCGCTTCGTCCCTAACTTCGAGACAATCGTACAACCGATGACCATCCTGTTGAAAAAAGGTCGCAAGTGGATATGGGGGAACGAACAGCAAGGAGCAGCTCAACACAGCCTTACGACCACCCCTGTGTTAGCTTGTCCAGACTTCGATCAGAAGTTTTCCCTTCAGACAGACGCTAGCGAAGTCAGACTGGGCGCGGTGTTGACTCAGGAAATCGAAGGGCAAGAGAGGGTCATTGCCTATGCGAGTCGACGACTAAATAAGGCCGAGGAGAACTATACGACGACAGAAAAGGAATGTCTCGCGATCGTCTGGTCGATACGTAAGATGCGATGTTACCTAGAGGGTAACACATTGCAAATGGTTGGCTGGCATGATGACCAAGGTACGAGAGAATCCGGAGAAATACGCCGACTACTCCATCGGAAACGGACAATTATACCGCCGGTTGGGGCACAGAGCTGACAACGAGGATTACTTCCCGTGGAAGCTCTGTGTTTCCATCGCCCAACGAGTTCGAGTACTACAGGAAAGCCACGACGCTCCGACCGCGGGACACCTCGGAGTGCGCAAGACGATAACGCGATTGATGCAACGGTACTACTGGCCGGGCATGTTCTGAGACGCGAGTCGATATGTCAGGCAGTGCGAGTCTTGCCAGAAATTCAAGACCCTACAGACCAAGACCGCAGGTGGCAACACGATGTTGCTGGTGTTCCACGACACTTTTTCGAAATGGGTCGAACTAGTCCCCTTGAGGAAGGCCACCACCGCCCACTTACAAAGGGCATTCAGAGAGCGCATACTCTGTCGCTTCGGAGTGCCGGGAAAATTCGTCTGCGATAACGGTGCCCAGTTTGCCAGCAGGTCGTTTAAAGCTTTTCTTAAGTCCCTGGGGGTCGAGGGGCAATACACGGCCCCCTACAGCCCTCACGAAAACCCGACAGAAAGGACGAGCCACACCGTTAAGACGATGATAGCTCAGTACATCAAAGGAGGCCAAAACACTTGGGACGAGCTGTTGCCGGAAATATCATTGGCCATTAACACGAGTGTGTCCGACTCGACGGGATATTCGCCTGCTTTCCTCGTCCAAGGACGAGAACCGAAGCTAGCTGCTACACTATACGACGAACTGGCCCCTGAGATGCAGGTCACACCCGAGGACCCCGTAAGAAAAGCGACACACTTGAGGGACATTTTCGAGATAGCACTTGCCAATATGCAGCGGGCCGCCCAAGAGCAAGGGCGACAATACAATTTGCGACGAAGAGATTGGCGTCCGACTCTTGACTCGTTAATCCTGTTGCGCCAACACCTGTTATCGAAAGCTTGAGAAGGGTTCGCGGCCAAATTGTCTCCCAAGTTTGACGGTCCATACCGAGTCAAGAAATTCGTCTCCCCAAACATCGTACGCCTACAACGACCGGGAGAACGGAAGTGCCGGATGGCCAATATCGCACAGCTAAGCCCATTCCACACATCAACGCCAGAGGGAGAGGACGACCCCGATCCAGACGACGCAGAGCCAGAGGGTGAGAGGCGAGAGAATTAAGGTAGACTTAAGTTCATTGAATTGTATAAATAAGGCCATTTTGTAAGCTGCACCGATAGGTAGGTAGGGGAGTCCTTATGACATTCAAGTTTGGGGTGGGGGTGGGGTGTTGGGTTCGCGTCGCTCCCGCTCACCAGCCTTCCCTTCTTCGATTGTTGGGGCGGGTGGCCCGGGCCGGGGGGTCGTGGGGGTGGGGGACCCAAACAGGGGGGGTTTTTTTTCCCCCTCTTTTTTGTTAAATAGTTCCCTTAAAGAGAAGACGACATTACAGTTATGGGCCCGCCAGTCGTAGAAGATTTGCCCGATGACCGAAGCGAAGAAGAGACCGAGTTCGACCCTCGAGAGCCCCGGTATGCCCAGAGCGCCCCCGACCCTGAAGATGTTCCTTGGACCAGACGTGCCCCTCGCCGCAACCACCCGGCATACGACCGTACGCCTCGCCCGGAAAGACCATCAGTTCGTCAAACGGTGCACCACACGCAGGAGCGTTACGTAGACATGTACGACGGATACGTCGTGTTGCAGAGAGTAGAGGTTACGACAATCGTCCTGGAAGCCCCGGGAGCTCGAGGAGAAGCCCCTTACTACGAGGAACCACCATCGCCACCACCGGCTAGGTTTAACGAAGGGGCCCGGATGCCCATTCCTGCAATTTTGGGACCAGATTCGGACGGCCGAGACTCGCCCCCTAGGAAACGAGCTCGCGAATCCTGTGAAGCGGAACCGCCTCGCCCGAAGACCCCAGAAACCGCCACCTCGTCGACGAGTGTAAACCCAGAAGGACAGGCCGAGATGATTGAAATATCCTCGTCGGCTCTGTCGACAGACGCACCCGAGAGCGATTACGATCCCTCGCAACTCACGCCACAGGGTGAGGGCCCTCCGATTCTCCCCCGAGGTTTTCTTGAGCAGGACGAACCGCCAACGGAAGAGGCCACAGATACCCCAGGGCTGCTCTTACCGAAGGACGCCGAGGAGGTGGGCCTACGGATGTTCGATCCGTCTGTTGCGTCGGGCGAGAGCGATGTGGAAGACGAAAACAGCGGGACGCCCGTCCGTCCTTGTGTGACAGTCTGGATGTCCCCGGGATCTGAGGGAGAAGAGGAAGAGTCCCCGTTGTTCCGTCGCCAATTCGTCACTGAGTCTCGCTGGGAAGTAGACCCCCTCAGCCGCTTTCCATGCGTGAGTCTCCGCCGCATTGGGCGCCGAGGACACACCCAAGGCAATGATGCTTTGAACGCGCCGACCGTATTCGAGTCGGCCACACATCGCCCTTCTTCTCCGCTTTGCCCTACCCCACCTGAAGCCTTGTCAGCTTGGGAGCAAGATTACATGGAACAGGTTCTTAAAGACTTAGAAGGAATAGAGGACCTAGAGGTTGAAGGAGAACGCTCGCAAGTCCCATTGCCGCCAGGATGGAGTTTGACCAACGGAGCAGCGACTTTACCACGACAGGTCTTGGACGATCTGTTACCAATGACGGCCGCACGCGCGAACCGGGGGCGCCGCACCCGCTTCCGACTGGACAAAGAGGGGATAACATACATCGTCAGGATTAAGGCAAATGGTTCAGTGACGATCGATCCTCGTGAAGAAGGGGGGGGGGGGGGGGACGTACCCACGTCACAATAAGATATCATAATAGGTTTAGATTAGGTTAAGCTTTAGGTTAAAATATTGTTATTAAGCCGGCCAGGGGCCAAAATACGCACGAAGCGGCAATAAATATTAATTTCATGATTTAAACTCAACGGTCACTTGGTCCAGCAAACCAGTCCTAAGGGCTCGCGATCATTTTGCCATAACGCGTAGCGAGTCACAGAGGGGCTATCACCGCCAAAAGAGCGGCATTCAGTCGGCAACGCTTGACACGGCCGGACCTACGCGGGTGGACAGACGGATAAAAAAGGTGTAAAGAAAAGGCAAACGAAAAGGAGAGTGAACTCGCGGGCGGAAATCAAGAGTGAGAAAGAGAGAGAAAGTAAGTAGATAGGAGTTGGCGGAAGGGAAAAGGGAACAGCGGTGCAGCAAGGCCTATAAGGAGAAGAGCTGAAAAAAAGAAGTAAATAAAGAATTTGGAATAAATAAACCTAAGTGGCGTCTATTTCCTCAGAGTTATCTCCCCCTAAGTTCCTTGATCCCCCCTGGAGACGCGGATCGCTTCCCGCTCCATTAATAACAAGTAACTAATCTGAGTCGTGGATTACTTCCCGCTCTACTAACTCGTAGTTGGCTCAACGGAGACGTGGATTGCTTCCCGCTCCAATAACCTGTAGTTAATCAGAGACGAGGATCCCTTCCCGCTCTTTTGCCTGTAGTTAATCAGAGACGAGGATCCCTTCCCGCTCTTTTGCCAGCAGTTAATCAAACAGAGACGAGGATCCCTTACCGCTCTTTGGCCAGTAGTTAATCAAACGGGGACGTGGATTCCTTCCCGCCCTTCAGCCCGCCGTTAGATATACAGAGACGAGGATCCCTTCCCGTTCTGTTAGTGGAGATCGGCACAACGGAGACAAGGACCCCTTCTCGACCCGATACGGGCGGAGCAGAGCCAGTCATAACGGAGTAGGACCGTTAAAACTATCTTTCTTCAATTTCTCTTGGGATATTTCATGCCAAGACCCCTTAACCCTCAGTGTCTCAGACTTTCTTTACAAGTATTCTTTTATAAGACCCTAGGCGCGACTGAGATATATACCCCAGTCAAGGAGCTTCCTTACAGTAGTAAGTTGTTTTGGAAGTAGGTGGTATGTGGGTGGAATGTGGGCGGGAAGTGCGCGAGAAGTGGGCGGATGGGAAGTGGGTGGAATGTCGGCGGAAAATGGATGGTATGTGTGTGGAAGACAGGTGGAATCTGGGTCGAAAGTTGGTGGGAATTGGTTGGAGAGTAGGTGGGATGTGGATGGAAAGTGGGGATGCATTGGTTCTATACTGTTGAAGGCGCAGCAAAAGCTCGACGGGTTATTTGCTAGTAAAGTATATATATTCTAGATCAGGGTAACGAGCTGAGTCGATTGAGCTTTGTCTGTCCGTCTGTCCGACCGTCGCGAACTAGTCGTTCAGTTTTGAAGCTATCGAGCTGAAACTTTGCACGGAGTCTCTTCTGACTGCACGCTACTAATATGTAGGAACCGACCGGATGGGATGACTACTTCTTGTAGCTGGCATAGAAATGTTCGGTCGGAAAATGAGTTTCAGTGAAAAATACTGTTTTGTTCTCAATATTACAGCACCCAAACAAGGTCATGGGTAATATTGAATGTTTTTAAGCTGATCTGGGAAGTTTGGTCGAAATCGCTAACCGTTGAGTGAAGCTTTTTCAAATGTATCAGAACTTCGGCACCGACGAAGTTAGATTTGCCTTTCTCGTTTATTGTTGTGACTAGCACAATATTTATATGTTAATTACTTTTCGTGCTAGGATGTAAATCTAATAAATCTAAATCTAGAGATCATTGTAATTTTGATATAGGACTCGAAAAGCATTGTGTTGGGCGTATTCGGTTGTGCATATAAAGGGCATATAGTTTCAGTTATGCTAGAACAAACTTAGAAGTTAAGGCGATCGAAGATGGCGATGGTTAGAAGGGGTTTCTGTGACGAAATTCAGACGAACGCTAACTGCAGTTGCACAATTGACCAATAAAAATTCATACATTCAACCGGACAGGGTTGTGTGAACGATAAAATTTTATGAGTTTGCTACAAAAAACTATTAAGAGTTTGGTTTAGCTTAGATTTTCCTCAGAATTAGCTCAGCACTGACCTATCACAACTGCGCAATAGCTTGCAACTGCGCAATAACCGTCGCGACGGTGGACAAATATGAAAGGGGAGGAAGTTACAGAAACTTAGTAACAGGTGAAAAGCGCTGCCGACGAAAGAAGCAACCAATTGGACGCAGCCAACACACAGCTTGGGCCGGGACGCCGACTCAGAAGTTCGACAGCGGGCAGCCGAACACGGGCCGAGACTGCCATAAGGGCAGGGCAGGCCAAATAGAGAGCAGAAAAGGATACACCTATCTCTCTGTAACTATAAGTGATGCATGGCTTCGGCAAGCATTCGCTGTGAATTGCCGACTGACTTCGGTTCCCGATGGCTGTGGCTGCCCTGCCCTGCATTAGGAGGATCGGCAAATGGCATGCGCCTGACACGCGACCCGGGCAGTAACGCCGACGTCAGCCTGAAGCAGAAAATCGACAGCTGACAAGCCGAAATAGGGTCAAGTCTTGCAGTTTTTGAAAACGAAAGGCAATTAAGTTAAGTAACTGGATGCGGACGGACGTCTTAGAATCGTATCAGCTAGCATTAAAGGCGCGCGTGTGTTTTGAAAAAAAAAAACGTTAAAGAAGAATATCACCCGTGACCAAAAGTTTGGGAGCAGTGAGTGCTCAGACGCAGCAGGATCAACGAGGGTGAGCTGCCTAGGGCCTTGTTAATATAAGGAGCGGTAGTTCTTAACAAAAGTGCGGTTAGGAAAACGGATACGGCCAAAAAAGGAAACAAAAAATGTTGAATTGTTAATCGAAAATATATAATAAGTGAACGATTTGGGCGGATACGTTACCTACCAACTAATCTCTCCAGACGCAGCCAGTGGCCCTAAATCCACAAGATTACCAACGATTACCCGTTCACGAGATGGATCATAGCGTCTATGGCGTAGTTGTTGGTAAATTTGTGCATTTTATCCAGCACGCTGCCCTTGCGTTTTCCAAGGCGGTTTACTGACAAAAGTATGGGTGAGTCCGGGCGGCTGGTGGCTAATGGAGCAAGGAGCCGGCAGGATGGCAGCAGCGTACAGGGGTTTGTTAATTTGTCCAGATGTTGTGTGGCCGTGACCGGAGGGGAGGAGGTGTTATCTTTTTCTCTGTACCAAAATCCCAGCACTTTAAAAGGAGTCATTTGGGCCATTTTTGTATAACTAGACGGAAAACTCCCTGGCTTACTTAAAATCCCATTATATTATATCTTTTATGTCACTTTTCATTAACATCTTACGATGTTCTGGAACAAACGGCCAACAGCTTTTTAAAGCTATGTGTTTCGTTCTTTTAAATCGGTAAAGTTTATTTATGATTTCGGCGAAACCTTTTGATGTTTGCTAGTCTGGGTTGAAACCTTTTCTGTTTTTGCATTAATATCTTTTTCAAAGGGCCAGAACATATTAGGGTTGAAAGCCTATTTCCATGAAAGAAATTAAGCACAATTTCTTCATTTTGCCCTCCATTTCTGTCATTCTCAAAAATGATGCATTCCCCACGAAGAAATTTGTTTTTTTTTTTTCAAAAAAGAACTCGCTACCCGCTGAGAATACTCGTTACTCTCTGGAGACAGAAAGTGTTATCATTAATACTTTGTTGAGTTGAATTAAAAATATAGTCGTCCACGTGATTTTTAAAGTGGCGCCTGTTTTTTTAAATCAACTCAATCATCTGTATTTGTCAACGTGGCAATGTGAATGTCAAAGAGATGACGATTTGTCAATGGAAACGACAAAATTTTAATAAATGATTCCTGTGGAAAGGGGCTATAAATCAACTTTCCACCTTTTATTGAGATACACCAAGGGGAATAATTCTGAGGAGTGTTTTGGGTCCTAAGAAGTTTTTTTAACTTTTTAAAGAAAGGGAAAGTTTTCTGAACTGTACAGATCTCCTGCCGTCTCTATCGCACTCAGGGTTAAGGTCAAATTTTCTTGCCAAGTCAAATGGATTTCATACAGAAAGAAAGATGAGCTGCAAGTGAACGCTACGACTCTGAGGGTATTAAAACCCGACTTAAGGAGCTAGAGGCAACCTATGCAGAGGCTACAACCAAAAAGGAGGCTCCATCCAGATCCAGCTCCCCCGTACCAGCTGTAGAAGCTCTCCTATATCCAGCTGAAGCTGACCCCAGGCAAGACAAGCTTCAAATAATATCCATTGAGGTTGACACTAAAGAAGAAGAGTTGATTGTATCTTCGCGCTTCCTACTACGAACGTCAACGTCTACGTCTGACTTTGAAGCGCAGTTTCAGTCCTTTCGGAGGGATCTGCAACATGCAGTACATATACACGGATAAATTGTGTCAGAGTCAGAAGAAGACTTTTAAGAAAACTTTTTGGCCAACTTCGTAGTAGCTTACCAACACTAACCTTACACCTATCCAAACAAAAACTGTAATTTACAAACTTAAACCTATCCACTACATCGTACGTTGAATAAGTTACCACAAAAATGTAAGAATAAGAATTAACATAATAAGAATACCCTCTATGAGTCACTCATATTATAAATTCATTTGAGATATCAGACAAGTGAAAATACAGTTTCATTAAAATCTTACTTTCTAGCACGATGTCATCGAGCAGCTCCTCCAATGAGGGCTCTAGCGACCAGTACTCAGTCAGAAGTTTTTGCATCCACAGTTCCCCTCGGTCACCATTGATCATCATGCCACAAAATTATTCGCCAGAGATCCGATATAGCGAGGAGCCGGTCGGTGCCGAACCCAACCAGGCAACAACAAACAGCTTGGCGAGTAGCCGAGAGAACCTTGCGGTGGTGTCCAACCAAACCACTGAACCATTCGAAACAACCACTGAAGCCGAACACCCAGAGGCCGCTTGTCAGGGAGAACCTGCACTCGCCAAGACCACCTTAGCTCCCCCAACCACAAAGAACGAAGAGCAGGCCCCAGAGGCCTCTTGCGACGGAGTAGCCTCACTCACTACTGCCCGCTTAGCTCGCCTAACCACGGAGAACGAAGGGCAGACCGAAGAGGTAGCTAGCAAGACGTGGACAGTGGAGAACTGGCTGAGAAAGGTGCCCGGACATTCGTTCCCTCCAGGGTATTTAGAAGCGTGTCTTCGAGAAGCCGAACGAGCGCACCCCTCGCGGGCATCCGAATCCGACGACGGCAACGGCAGGTTCTTCACCAGCGGCATACAAGCCCCTCTTAATTCCCCAGTGGAAGATGCTAACCACGCATGGTCCACTCATTCGGCACAGCAACTAAGCTCATCATCGGATTCTGTGTTGGAGGATAGTGACGTTAGCAACCACGAACCCGAGGAGGAAAGTACGGACGATAGCTCGGAGGAGGACCGAGGTTATCAGCCATTGCCAGTGAAATTACCGGCCCCCGAAAACGACATCGTGGTTGTATCTTCAGATACTCAAAGTTTGTCCGACACTGGTTTGCCGTTGACCGAAGCCGAGCAAGCGGTGCTGCTGGGCGAATTACAGCGTCATCCTGGAGTGGCATTGGTACAAGAGGAGGAGCACTGGGTACCCGCACCAGCGAACTGGAGGGTAGACACCAATGAGCGCAAGCTGCCAGAACGACTCATCTCCTTTATAAAGGAACTAGGACGTACCAGAATCCGCATCTTGCGGACCGTGGACGAGGTACTGTTTCGCATAACCATAACAGGCGCCGGGCATGTGACCGTGTCGTTGCGCCATCCGATCGAAAGAGAAGGGTGTGAGGACGATTAAGCTAAACCCTAGAAGTTTGCAAAAAAAATCCCATTTGGAGTTAGTCTGCCACAAAGCCCATTTAAAGTTTAGGTGAGAATTCTGTGTTACCATTTAGTTAGTTTAGGTTATCAGCTTCTAGTTAGGTTAGTTTAGTTTTCTACAAAGGCCATTTAAAGCAACGCTTCGTTATTTATTTATAACTTGGCTAGTTTAAGTAAGGTAGCCATAGCCAGTATGAGCTACTCCCAGCTAGAAATCCCGTCAGAAAACAGTCAGCACTGACATCACTGACCTATCACAACCGCGACGGTGGACAAAAAATGGAAGTGTTCGAAGCTCAGCAGCAGGTGAGACAGAGCAACCAATGGGACGCAGCCAATACACAGCTTAGGCCGGGACGCCGACTCAGAAGTTCGAACACGGGGAGAGACTGTCATTAGGGCAGGCCAGGCCAAATGGAGAGCAGAAAAAGATATACCTATCTCTCTCTCTCTCTCTCTGACAATCAGTGATGCACGGCTTCGGCAAGCATTCGCTTGTTAACTCACGCCTGTCAACGCCGACGTAAGTAGAAACAGAGGATCAACAGCGGGCAAGCCGAAATAAGGTCAAGGCTTGTAAATTTTGAAAACGAAAGGCAATTTAGTTTTGCAACTGAGAACCGTTTTAGCTAGTTTGTTTTGAAAAAGCATTACAGAACAAACCCACCCGTGACCGAAGCATCATGCGCATCGGGAGCAGTAAGCGCGTAGAGGCAGCAGGATCAAGGAGGGTGAGCAAGCAAGGGCTTTGTTAGTCAAAAGAGTAGGAAGTTTTTAACAAAAGTGGAAAAAAATGGAAATAAAAACTGCATAATTGTTAAACGAGAGTGTCGTGTATGATTTGGGCGGATACGCAACCGGGTTACTAATCTCTCCAGACGCAGCTAGTGACCTTAAATGCGCCAGGTGATCAACGATTACCTGTGCACGTTTTCAGGAAGGAAAGGAAGCTGGCTTCAGGCGACTGATGGCTAAAGAAGGAAGTTGTCCACGGCGGTGAATAGGAGGAGGGGTTAATTTGTTCAGTTGTGAAGTGGTGCCACTTGAAGCTGAGGAAGCAAATTAAGTTAGGCAAATTTCATATCCTTATATATAATAACTAGCATTTAACCCGTCGCGCTTCGCTGCGCCTTCAAGAGTATAGAACCAATACCCACCCATTTCCCATTCACATTCTATCCACTCTCCACCCGATTCTTACCCACACACTGTCCTCCCAGTTACCACCCACTTCCCACCCACATCCAACCCACTTCCCTTCCATATCCCACCCACTTCCCACCTGCATCCTACCGACTTACCACCCTCATCTGATCCACTTCCCGCTCAGATCCCATTCACTTAACACCCACATTCCGCCCTCTTACCACCTACATCCCACCCACTTTCAAAACAACTCACCATGCCCAGCCCCTCCCATATTCCATCCCCATCCCACTTCATATCCACTTACCTCCCACGTTCCACCCACTTCCCAACCACTTACCACTAACATCGCAACCACTCCCCAGAGGGCTTCCCGGCGGTATTTCCAACGTCGGAAAATGAAAACACAACTAAAATCTCATTTTGACCTTACAAACCGAGTTTCAAGTCAATCGGATGAAAAATAGATGTTTTGCATGCCGAATTTTCCGGCCAATTTCCTCGTGGGCGGATTTTCCAAAATCGCGAAAACACGTATCGAATTATTTGCTAACAAACCAAGTTTCAAGTCAATCGGATAAAAATAAAATTTTTCCCAAAAACGTCTTAACATGCACTTTCACCACTAACAGAAACTGCTGTCCAAATTTCAGCTTTCCATCTTTTTTGTCTGTCAAATTGAGCTCCTTAGTACTATTGTACTATTCAAGTCCGGGGAGCACGCGGGCCACTCCAAATACATAACTTTAGTGCCTTGTGTTGCGTGCATTAGTGCGTTGTCCTTTTCGAAAATGACCTTTTAAGGCCTTCTACCGCGAAGAGAAGGCCATAAATTCATTTGCAAAATGTCCACATACTCTCTGGAGTTCATATAGATGCTTGGAAATGCCAGCTCCAAGCATCCACACTCGCAGAACACATCCGAGAAAATGATCTGCAAAGATGAATTAGTATTTGCATTGCTCTTATAAAAACTTTTTACTTTTGTCCAGTCAGTTGCCATGTTATCTCTGGCGAATTTCACCCGGGCTTCCTTATGGCGGTCCAGTAACCTTAGTGCCACCTTCAACTTTTGTCGCACTATGTTTTCAGAGTTCTTTAAAGAAGGTGCAACTGATTTGTCTTCGGCTTACGTCCTCCTGTTTTTTTTCCATATTCATTTTTTTTCTTTGTCGGATAGACCAATTTTTCAGACAATTTCACAAAATGGATTTTTAGCGCCAAAATTTGTCCTTTCTCGACATCTGACAGCACTGGCCTACAGTGTTGCACCTCGCGCAAATCGAAAATCAAACATAACGGGTAATTTTTGCACTGAAAGTTTTGACGTTTGTCACATATTATACACCAAATGTTTCTAAAAGTGCATTGTTTTTGCAACGTTAAGAGCAAATTACTAAAAATCTCGACGTGATGGACATTTGCTGAAAATAGCTTCGTGTTCACCACAAGAAAATCATCTAGAATCACAACCAACTCTTCAATAAACTGGACCTTGTTGAATAGTGTAATTATGAGACAACAAATTGATTGTGACAGTTGAGTTTTTAATTGTCTTAGCAGTTGTTTTCCGTTACAAACAAAGTCCATTATCTGCTAAAAAAAACTCTTCATTATTTGTCAGACAATAATATTATATCGACCCCTGTGCGCGAAAACATCGTATGTGCCAATTTTTACGAAATTGACATTTGTATGCCAATTAGTTCTAAATCCAAGAACTCATCAACTGACAACGTTATATAGCGATAATCGCTTTGGTTACGGAGATACAACAAAATCAATTTAATCGTATGTGCCATACAATACTGATATTGAACAGTCTGATGGGAAAATAGCTAAATTGGCAATGCTGGCAATGAGGAGAGCACGCTCTCTCACCCTTGCGCTGTCAGTAACAGCTTTCTCAGAAGGAATTTTTCAAATTTATTTCATCCCTCTTACCTTGCTCTCCTGCATTCAAATTAAACAGTAATTTTTTGCATTTGTTCTTTAAAGTCTGATTTAGTTCCTCACAATAAAACGCATCAACAGAAAATAGAACTCTTAAAATTCATACTTCATCCATATACTATACTCAATTCATAAAAGATGAAAGCCTCAGCAGCTCTATTGTTTCGATTTGTGAATTTAGACAGATTTTTCAAACAGATTTTAATATTGGCTTTCACTTAACAAAAAAAGATAACTGCACTAAGTGCAAAAATATTAAGTTTCCAAGACGAATTCCAGATGCACATCAATGACAAGGATGAGAGCAAGTGCCTTTTTGTAAGAAAACGAAAGAAAGTAAAAAGAGCTCAAACTTCAAATGTGATAGTATCGATTTACAAAACGTCTTAAACACTCCATTCGGAAAAGTATTACACTTATTTATTCTCCAAAATATGCCTACTACAAACTTAGCGTTTACGAAAGCAGTACAAGAAATTCCTTTTGTTGTTTTATGGGGTGAGCGTGGGGATAGGTATGCTTAGCCCTTTATAAATATTTACTTTTCATAGTCTTTTTGTTTATTTGTTTGACTCTGTACATAGCAAAATTAAATCTTATGTACGAACCATTTGGTCACCTAGTGACGCAGCGCATCGGGCTACGACTGCATCGAAATGGACCATACCGATTTTCCAAACTGGAAGTCATTTGCGAATTCATTACTTCCCAGTAAATGTAAATTGAACATAAATTTGCTGCACATCGCCAAATTTCAGAAAAATTCTGGTTCAATTGAACTACAATATGGTTATTTCGATAGTTCTTAGAAAATACTATTACCAATCTAAATTTTCCCGAGAAGATAAAATCATTATCACATAATACCTTAGTATTTCAACCAAAAAAGATATTGACTTACAAAACCTTTGTTTAAAAAATAGTATTCCACCAAAATATCATGATGAATATTTAAATCTGCAAAATTCGACAAATTTAAAACTCTCTTTGGTTGAGAGCAACGAAGAAGACTAATCTATTTATTTACTTTGTTAAAATGAAAATTTTCTTTAATTTTATTTAGTTGGGTTGAGTGGGGGGTTGTGAGTACATAGTTTTGTTTTATAAACATAATTTTTATACACTTGAAAAGTGTATTATAATTTTGCCCAGAAGTTTGCAACGCATAGAAGGAATCATCTCCGACCACATAAAGTATATATATTCTTGATCAGCATGACGAGCTGAGTCGATTAAGCTTTGTCCGTCCGTCTGTCCGTCCCGTCCGTCTTTCCGTCTGTCTGTTTCTACGCGAACTAGTCCCTCAGTTTTGGAGCTATCGAGCTGAAACTTTGCACAGAGTCTTCTTTTTACTGCACGCTGCTAATATGTCGGAACCGACCGGATCGGATGACTACTTCTTGTAGCTGCCATACAAATGTTCGTTCGAAAAATGGGTTTTAGTAATAAAAACTGTTTTGTTCTCAATATTACTGCTCTCAAACACGGTCATGGGTAATATGTAATGTTTTTAAGCTGATCTGCGAAGTTTGGTCGAAGTCGCTAACCGTTGAGACAAGCTATTTCAAGTGTATCAAAACTTCGGTACAGACGAAGTTAGCTTTGCCTTTCTCGTTTTTATTTCATATTGAAAAAAAGTGATTTTTGACATTTCGAAAATTTGTGGGGGGTTGTGAGCCACCCATCTAAAAGTTCAAAATTTGTGTTTTTAAGGGGTTATATACAGTTAGGAGGTCGAAAAAAAGATATTTTTCAGAAATTTTTTGTAAGCAAACTATTTGGTTTATTGATTTGAAACTTGGCAGGTATATTATGACAACCTTAAACTATATTCACATTTTTTTATTGCCAAAAATAATCATCGGGAACGTTGATATTGCCAATTTTGCAGAGGTCCGCAAAAAAAAGCCTCTTGCGGTGAGCACGATATCTCTGGACTGGATCATCCAAAATGGAAAAACCAAATAAATTTCATTAATACAATATAATGAATAATCTAGTGATTAATCGAAGGAATTAGCAAAAAAAAATTTTTTGACAAAATGGCGGCTACTCAAAGCAAAAGGTTCGATTTTCGACCAAAATTCGGCTCTTTAATTGTTTAGAAAAATGAGAAATTTTCATCGGATCGGGAAATCCTTCGATTAATTACTAAAATATATAGTTAGGAAATATCGGTTCAGCCGTTTCTGAGAAATCTTGCTCACCGACTCTGAAAACACCGTTTCGAGAAAAACGCGATTAAAGTTGTGAGAGCACTTTACATGTAGTTAATTTTTCCTTCACTAATGTGTCTATAACTTCGAAAATATTCGTCGGATCGACTTGAAATTTTGTGTGTGTATACTCAGATATATATATATTAAGAAAATGCAAAAAAAATCGATTTTTTGAAAATCCTAACTGTATATAACCCCTTAAGCCAATTTTTCTCATATTGTGAATTAAGAAATATCAATGAAGAGTGCAAATTGATTGACGGCATCAGGCTATTTTTCTTTTATATAAGAGCACTTTTTGCTTGTGGCTGTTCTTTTGTTTGCCTTTTTTAATGTTTTTTTTTTTCTTTGGAGAGTTTTTCCTCTGTTTTATTGCCCGTCATTGCAATATTCTCTTTGAAAGTCAAAACCGACTTTTTTTCAAAGTGGCTCACAACCCCCCATATCGCACTTTTTTTTGGTGATGTCACATAACCAAATAGAAATTGTTACAAAAAAAAAACATATTTCTATCAAAAAGGCTATTGACCAAAGATATTTCCCTCATACTTACTTTTGTCATTACGAAAAAAAATTTTGTATAATATTCACAATTCAAAAATGACAAAAAAAAACTTTTTTTTTTGAAAAAAAGTCGAGTTCTGGTTCACGAACTTAAAGAAGGTGTAGACTGATAGGTTGCTTGCCAAAAGTTAGGTAATAAGAAGGGAGACACTTGACATAAACAAAAAGTTAAAATTTAATTTTTTTTTGTGGCCAATATTCGAGTGGCTCACAACCCCCAGCGGCTCTCCCCCACTTTATAGGGTCGGATGTGCTTCCTTCTGGCTGTTACATACATTTGCACAACTTCCCCTCTTACCCACTTTTAATAGTTGTGTTTTCAGTGATGGAATTTTGTTAAATCCTTTCATGAAGTAATCGAATTGTTCTTTAGAAAGCTATTCAGGCATTAAATATTAACACGTATGGCGTTGTCAGATAGCAGATGCATTGTTATACATATTTCTATTTCCACTAATAATCCAAACTAAATAAGCAAAATTATGCTTTTAGTAATAAAGGCAAGTGGTAGGCTTACGGCTTTCGCTTTTGATTAATTTTGCAGTCAACAGGCTCTTGGATACTCTTGAAGACAATGCCAACAATTTAATCACATTATGCAGGTGCTAAATATTTGAATAATATTTTCTATTGTTAGCATTGTGTTGTTTATTAATTTGTAAGTTTCGCAATTTCACGCTTTATTGGGCATGAAATGTATGTATATTAGGGGGGGTCGATTTATTTTCGCCCGAAGCGTATATCAAAAACGAAATCTACGGTCAATTCTAAGAAAATTTCACCAAGAAACCATGGGTCTAAAATGAATTTCTA
The DNA here is from genome assembly GCA_018904235.1 of Lordiphosa stackelbergi. Classification (NCBI taxonomy): domain Eukaryota; kingdom Metazoa; phylum Arthropoda; class Insecta; order Diptera; family Drosophilidae; genus Lordiphosa; species Lordiphosa stackelbergi. Next base: position 6,639 of record JAEIFU010003608.1, on the reverse strand, counting down.
GTCCGGAATGCTAAGCAGCTACTTGACAGTCCTGGCAAAAGACATCTCAAGCAGAAATATTTTCCTACTAGCTACCAAATTATCTGCAACACTAGAGAAGCAGTGTGTAGAGAAGATAACCCGGCTTGGTTCCACCTGAGATTTTTATTTGCTTTTCTTTGTACCATCTTTCAACGATTAACTGAATCAATTAGATTCTCCATCGTTGCTCGTTGACAACCTCAATGACTCATTAATTATATAATCATGTTCAGTGACAAATTGGATAGTATTTATCACTTAGAAAAACTAAAATAGTGCATTCAAAATAGGATATAATTGTTCACCAAAAATTTGATTTTTTGCTGTCAGGGGCCGGTATTGTCGGGCACATTTTCCGGCAAACAAATTTCGAATAAAACTTACCTTTTGTTAAGGAGCTTTGGCGAAAAGTCATAAGCTAAAAAAAAAAAAATAATGCAGGAGAAATCCATGTCCGTCTGTTACTACGGTTATGCTTGGAATTTTTTTCGATTTCTTCAATTAGCAGAATCAAATTTGTTCCTGTTCTTGCAGCATTTGTAAATTCACAAAATGGCCAGCACACATACATATGAGAAAACGCCGAATTCATAGTCAACTTTCGTGTGTAATCGAATTCATGAAATGGTGTTTATGCACGCACTTTCGGAGGCATTTCATGAAATGATTTTGCAAAATGAGCATAGCATAATCATAGTAGGGGAGAGTGGGGGGGTTGTGATCATAGTTTTGTTTTTCGAACAAAAAATTTTGGGTAAAAAAATAAAATTTTGGGTTTTTTTTATTTCATATTGAAAAACAAAGTGATTTTTTGACATTTCGAAAATTTGTGGGGGGTTGTGAGCCACCCATTGAAAAGTTTAAAATTCGTGTTTTTAAGCCATTATTCTTTATTAAATTAAAAATGAACAATATATCTCTATTCTGAATTAAGAAATATTCAATGACGAAATTGTCCCTAACTATTAATCTCGTCCTGGCAGTTTGACTCTAGCACGTTTCAACTTGACTGCCCCGCAGATAGCGAAAACAAAAAAATTTTTCTTAAAACTAATTTTCAGACCTATCATTTACCTGCAGCTTATACTACACTTTTCCCGACTTGCAATTGGCTGTGTATAAAAAGTTTTCCTCCTGGCTTCAAGTGCCCTCTTTTTAGTAAGGAAGCATACTTCTGGCCCGATTGTATAACTGCTGGATTTAAATGGGAAGATAAATTTTATGCGATAGTTACAAAACTCACAGACCTGTTTCGAACTTTGGGGGGATGATTGCACAATTTCCGTCGGTTCTGTATTCTGCTCATGTGCTATTGGCTCTATGTACGAAACCTCCCAAAATATATACTTTTCTTGGTCCGGGAAACGCCTTCCTCTTGCTTTTCTACAATTAACAAGTCGAAAATAACAAATTCCTGTTGCTTTCTTCTTTGACTTTTTTCAAAGTGGCTCACAACCGACTTTTTCGCCACAACCCCATATTTCACTTTTTTTTTGGTGACGTCACATAACCGAAAAGAAATTGTTACAAAAAAAAAAAACATATTTCTATCAAAAAGGCAATTGACCAAAGATATTTCCCCATACTTACTTTTGTCATTACGAAAAAAATTTTGTATAATATTCACAAGCAAAATAAAATAAAAAAAAAAGTCAAGTTCTGAAATGCCAAACTTGATGATGCACATAAACAAAAAGTTTGTGTCCAAAAACATCGTATATTAAAGCCACAAATGAGTAAAATTAGGAAAAGAGATAAGTTTTTTCACAAAAATAGTTATGAATTTAGTTAAATAAATTGATAAATGTCGCACATCTTCAGATTGGTAGTGATGTTGCCAGCCATCGCATCGAAAAGTGGAAAAAAGCCTCTCCTGTAAAATTTGGTTTTTGGCACATACGATTTTTTCGCGCACAGGGGTCGATATGGACCGGAAATCGGTACCAAACGTTCTAACGATCTTTAGATGATTTACCAATGAACTAGACCCAAAAATTTTGAATAAATTAATTGCTGCCTAAATATTGGTAACATTTCCTATTGTGGCTTAACCGCATGCCTCATCTCTGTCAACGCATCTGATGCTTCACTGCCGCCTGCTAGACACTCCTACAAATGGTTTGGCCAAATGTCCATTATGAACTGTAGACCTTTGCAACCTCGAAAGCTATTTGTGGTTTTGGCATACTAGAGATTAGCTAGATAGGCTGGTTTCTGTTTTAAATTTTGTTTGCATATTTATCCGACCTACCGTTATTAACAATTGAGTCAAGCTTTGGACTACCACATGTGTGGGGACACAATTGTCCAAGGACTGCCGAAGTGTATTTGAGGTAACTGGATAAGACACTTTACATCAGCGAGGAAATGAACCAAGGGCGGTTGTCTGGCCTCGATGAGCATATATGGTGAATGAACACATAAGCATTTCAAATCGAATGTCAAATATGACATTAAATTGTTCTGCCTCATTTCGGTCTCGCCATCAAATTAATGAAAAATTCCGGCCAGTAACAAACCAAAAAGGAATAAAGAACAAACATTGCATTTGCGGGAGCGGAGATTTCTCGAAATGAAGTGGCGAGACTACAGCAAAAACCTTTGTATGGCAGCGATAAAGTCATCAGTTTAAGTACTCCGTCGGGCATAGTGAAAAGTTCTAGCATATAATGTGAGAGGCAGACTGCCGCGTGATGGGAAGGGGGGGAGGGGAGCTGGGGGACAGATGTTGTGTAAACATCATTAAAAATGATTTTTTCTTGTCCACCCCAATAGAAACACAAAATCGAATGCCTTGGAAATTATTTCTATACAAGTGGAAGGACTTTTTTTTTGGTCCTTTTGAAGAATTTAAACAAATTTTGGTTGGAAAGACAGAAGAAATCAAGTAAGAGCGCTTCAGTCGACTACATCGACCACAAAATACCCTCTCGGATTTAATTTTACAAATTTCCAAGCGGCATCAATTAGGCGAGGGGGTCACATACATACATCAGCTGATGTGGCAGCACTTTAACAAATTAAACTAAATAATTCAGTAAACAGTTTTGGTGGCTGGGCATATTTTTTAAACTGCAGCAAAAAAAAACAACGCCAAAAGCAAAACGAAACAAAAGAAAAGAATGGAAAAAATTGTCCCACCGAAAGACATTTGTATGTGTAAGCACGTCCTTGGCGGGTGCCTGTGTGTGAGTGAGTGTGCGTTAAATTTTATGATAATACGCAACAATTTCGAAATGAGTGTGCCCCCTGCCAGGAGCTGCCAGGAGCCGGGAATCGGGAGCACTGCGAGTGCAAAGAAAGCAATTTCCTCAATATTCTTTATGCCCTGCAAACAGAGAGAGGAGGAGAGCGAATCACTGGGAAGAGAGCACTGCTAATAAAATTTTAGAAGCCTGGGCTGTTAACATTATCATAACACACACACACACACACACACACACCCATGTGTGAGCCCTTATAATAATCATGGCCAGACTGGCACACATTTACATGCCACTTAGGCATTGTCGCCTGGTCCCACTGCCTCTGCCTGGCTAGCATTGCGTATACGCCGCGTTATGCGTGCGCCTTATAATTCATTTATTGGCCTCATTTCGTTTTATTTTTATTTGTTTTACGGCTTTTGCGATTGCCTTTGATGCCAGCGAACAAAATGGCAAATTGAAAACATATTGAATATCGAATTTGGTTTTTCTTCTAAGCCCCCTTGCGGTCCCTTGCTGTCATAGAGAGCATAGATCAGGCTCAGCTTAATAAATTCCATGGCCAAAAAAAAACACACAAAAGGTTTTCTACTCAGTCTGGTCTTATGGATTTCCTACCTGCCCATCTGGGGGCGTCCGTCTGGCCGGAGGAAACGTGACTGGGAAAATGCATTTCCGCTGCACGTAAAAACGGCAAACCAAAACGAACGAAAAGGAAAACGAGGGACACGTAAGTCAATCAGCAACTGGACAGCAGCCAGCCACAGCCACAGAAACAACTAAGCATAAACCCTAATGCAATGCGGAAGTCACACTCCAATTTAGGGCAAAACAGAGCAGGACGTGCAAGTGGAGGCGAAGGCCAAAACATGGTGCCTGATTTAGTTGCTGAGTGAATGAGTTACTTCCGCTTTTCCTAACAACTTTAAATAAAATTACATCACGGACAATGGCCATGTGTTTGTGTTGTTGGCCATATTTATGGGGCAACTGCTCCTCTTTGGATTTGATTGGACCGACATTAAATGTATTCGCCACCACATAAATAGCAATTATTTGCATGACAGACTAATAAAAACAGTCCGAAATGCGAAATATTTGTTATAGGGGCGAAATCAGTGGACGCTCTACCCTCTCCGTCACACCGTTCCCTTTCACCGAAAATAGTGCAAATCATTTCAGTCAATTAAATTCTTATGCAAAAATTTATGAATTGCAAAATATACGCAAATAATGCAATTATAATGTGAAAATAATGTAAACAAATGAACCGCATTCCATGAAAAATCAGAAACGAATATAACAACAATCAAATTAATGAACTTCATCCGCTGGAAATGGAAGCAGGGTTGACGTGTAAAAAACACGAGTTCGTCAACAATGACCAACAAAAACTAGGATAATGAAGTTATGAAGAATCTGAAGGTGGAAGACCTTACTCGGTATTCCCCCAAATTAAAGTCAAACAGCTAAATGCTACAGGGATTATTAATTAATTTCAATATTACCGTTATCCGTAGAATTCCTACCCCCAGAGAAATCCAGCACGAATTGGCGAGACTGAAATCGGCTTCAATTTAGATTTGTTTCTTCTTGACTTTTTAAGACGAAAACTGCTCGAATACGAGAACTTGTGGGCGGAGGAGTGCGGGGAGAAAAAAAACCCATATTAGATGCTACGAGGCGGAATTGAACCCACGCCTACCGCACAGCAGGCCGACACACTTACCGCTGCGCCACACCCGGCCACATGTATGTAATTTAAAATTGTATTAAGAATTCAATACAGGGTTGTCCATATTCGACGGACCCATCTGGCAACGCCATAACTTTTGACAGAGATGTCAGATCGCTTAATGACATACCGCGTTTGAAGCGTCAGTCCAAGCAGATTTTTACCATGGAACAATACACGCCACGCGAGCGCTCTGAAATAGTTGAAATTTACATTCAACAGAACAAGTCAATTGTGAAAACTCAACGTGCTTTTAAAAAATTTCACATTTTCACATTTCACATTGAATGGGACCGTAAATAAGCAAAATTGCCGTATTTACGCCACTGAAAATCCTCAGGAGATTCAAGAAGTGCCTCTTCATGACGAAAAAGTCACAGTTTGGTGCGGCGTTAGTGCGAAAACGGTCATTGGGCCTTTTTCTTCCAAAATGAAAATGGCCATGCTGTTACCATCAACCAGGAGCGTTATCGCGACATGATGACCAATTTTGTGATGCCAATTATTCGTCGAAAGCGTATGAGGCAGTTCTGGTTTCAACAAGACGGCGCTCCACCGCACACAAGTCGCATAACAATCGATTTTCTGAACAAATTGTTTCCGGGCCGTTTGATGTCGAAAAGTGGTGATTTGGACTGGCCACCGCGTTCGCCCGATTTGACGCCGCCTGAACTTCTTCTTGTGGGGATATTTGAAGTCAAAGGTTTACGTTAACAAGCCAAGGACCGTAGAAGAGCTCAAGGACAACATTCGTGAAGAAATAGCCGCTATTCCGGCCGAAATGTTGGCGAAATCGATGGAAAATGCTGCAAAAAGGGCACAATACGCCATCAACGCCAGAGGCGGCCATTTGAGAGATATCATATTCAAAAATTGATGTAAACAAAATCTACTTGGAACAAATTAAATGATTAAGATTGCCAACCGCCAAATTTTTTATTTTTTTTCTTTGATTTTTTAAAAAAATTGGGGTCCGTCGAATATGGGCAACCCTGTATATATAAGTCTTTGAAATCGCATTTTGAAATCTTGTCAAAATACTCATACCCACCCCCATATGCACATTTTGATTTATATTTTCTAACCTAACCAACTGATTGTGTATTACTTATGTTTTATTGAGAGGTGACTTTTATACCAGTATCCGATATAAATTTCCAAATTTTAGGATTTTTTGTGTTTAAAAGATTATTTATGATTTTTTTTGTCAAAATAATTGTGCCGACCAGAGTAGCTTCTTAGAATATACAATTTATTGTCCCAAATTTTGGTGTTTTCCAAAAGTTCAAAACTTTTATAGTTAAAAATATATTAATTAATTAAGTTTAAGCGAACTTAAGGAAAAACAGAAAAGTATGCAACGTTGGAACCAACTCAGCTATTTATTATCAAATCCTTATGCAAATTTCAGAAATTACACAGGCCAACAAATGACCACCAGCTTTGGAAAATCATAATAGTCACAAGGTGCTTAGTCCGGAGTCTATGCTGACAGGCCAATTCACAAAATTTGAATGTCATTCTCGTGAGGTTGTTTAATATTCAGCAAATATGAATTTGGGGAAAATTGTTTAAGTCTAGTACTGCCTGAATGTTATTGTACATTCGCTTGACAATTAATGGGCGTGTTCAGCACAATAATTGATCCCTGAAAATTATGCATCAAATAGTTTCTGC
>JAEIFU010003607.1:0-26469 GCA_018904235.1 Lordiphosa stackelbergi | reverse complement strand
TTAACTTTCTAACTTTTACGCTGCAGTATATATTATTAAATAATTTAAAAATCTTTAAAAATTATAATTTAAGGTAGCTACAGTAAATACTTTTCAGCAATATCAACTTTAAAGCTGTCCGATAAATAAACCAGAGAAATCACGTTTTTAAAAAATCCTTTTTTTCCATTTTTCTGTTTTGACGATTTTGAAATTGTCATATAAAATTAACAAAAAAATTTTCGGCGCAAACCGCAAATTACGTTTTGGTGGGCATGTCAGAGATCTAATTTCGAATTTTTTTATTAAAATGAAAAATAAAAATTTTTTTAACTGTTCGGTTTATAAAAGAATGACCCATATGCCCCTTATAGTCTTCACCTCGGCAACGCTCTCACTTTTCCATCAGATCCAGAAATGACCTTAACGACGCGCCCAGGAGCGTTTGCGATGAGGCGTTGTATCTTCAACCGTGCCTTCCTCTGGATACGCTGATCTTTGGTCCACGTCAGCTTCTGTTGTAGGCTGAGAGATATTCTCGAGTCCAATGGTCCAGAAGCGTTCTTGATCGCGGACACGAGACGCCATCTGTTCAAGTAGGACAGCTTGTTGTCGCTCACGATGCTGAGCGGATACGGAAGGCAGCGCTTCGAGCGTTCTGCCGGTTACGAGATGGGCTGGGGTCACGGCTTCTATGTCGTTCGGGTTGGTGGTATCGGCCACGATCGGGCGCGAGTTCAACACCGCCTCGGCTTCTACGATGACGGTTTCGAATCGTGCCTTGCCCAATAAAGCGCTCCCGATTACCCGTATCATGAGATGCTTCGGGACTTCTGCGGCCTCCCATAGGCCGCCGAAGTGGGCGCGTGGGGAATAAATATGAATTCCGTGCCGCGAGTCGCATCATGATTGACCACTGTCTTTGTGAGCAATAAACTCTTTCCTGAGATCTTGGAGTTCTCGAGCAGCTCCGACAAAATTGTTGGCATTGTCGCAATACAAGCGAGCCACAGTGCCCCGACGTCCTGAGGAATCTGGAGAGACACATAATGAAAGATTTAGACGTTAAGTCATTCCCCAATTTGTGAGTCCACAACTTTGGCAACGAAGCACACAAAGACTACGATATACATCTTTACGGCGGCTTGCCGCGCAGTTTCAAAGGTACTGCTAATCGGACCACAGAAGTCCACTCCACTGACTTCGAATGGAAACATTCCATTGAAACTATCAGTGGGTGAAGTTCCCACATAATTTGAGGGTAATAAGTGAGGTTTATATCTGAAGCACAAGAATACATTAGCGTACAATAGCGCTGCGTGTTTGACGAGCATTGATAATCCAGATTCTTTATCGAAGCATGCTGACTAATATTCTTGATCCTCATGATGTTGTGATCTGCGCAGATGTTCTATAAGAGCTTTGTGAATGCACAATTTTTTGGCAGCAATCGACCGCCAACCCGTAACAGCGGTAACATCCGATTTCCATCTTGATGTTGGAAGATAAATGGGGTCAACTTCTGGTAGGCTGCTTGCAAAATTTCTTGACCTTTGTAGTTATCGAAATTCCTCTGCAAAAACAACTTGTTGAACGCTGTGCACAACTGCTGAATACGCGGTGGACCTCCTTTCCTTCCTCGAACAAACCGCAGAACATAAGAGCTATATTTAGGATTTTTAAATATGAGGATTGGTTTTGAACCAGAATAAGAAATCGATCAGGCTCGCTATCGGCCGCATGAGAACGATTGCTGATGCGCGTTTTTCCGTAATGCCTGTTCTTCTGATAGCTCGAAATGAGGGATTTTGGGCCAAAATTCCATTTCGTTTTTAAGAATGATGGGCCCTCAAACGAAAGGGAATTATTCAGCTCGCTAATTGCAGAAACTCAGCAGGATTTTCTGTGGTAGGAAATGGCGCCACACGGCGTCTGATGTTGGCTCCTGAATGTCTGCAACACGATTTGCAACAAATGTATACATGGTCGAAGGATGCTGCTGCAACCAATGCAGCACTACTTCAGAATCGGACCAGAAAACGATTCGCTCCACTGGAAAGTCCACGTCTTCGCTGACCGTCTCCCAGAGTTTAGCCAGCAAATGTGCAGCACAAAGCTCTAGCCTAGGAATTGTCTTTGTTTTTAAAGCACCTGTAAGCAGGTGGACTGATACACCTTGACACTGACGAACTCTAGCGTACAAGCAGCAACCATATGCTCTCGATGATGCATCTGCAAATCCATGAATTTGGCATGCCTTCGCTTGAGTCGTCCCAATGTGGCGTGGAATTGCAATGGTATCAAGTTCTAAAAAAGAAGCAGCCGTTATCGCCCAACCCTGGCGAACTTCCTGAGGCAGCGGATCATCCCAACCGAACTTGTGCAACCATAACTGCTGAAGAAGAATCTTAGACTTTGTTGTGAATGGGCTTAACAACCCAAGGGGATCATAAAGACGAGCTGAGAATGATAAAATGGAACGTTTTGTAGGGACCATATTTGTGTCAAGGTCTATCAGAGAGTACTTAAACACGTCCGTATTGGGATTCCAAGTGAGACCCAATGTCTTTGTATCTTTTTTTTCTCCTAGTGTCACAGATGTATTAGTAGACTCAACGGCATAATAAGAACAGCTTACTCAATAAGCGAAGAACAGTTTAGACCGTACAACTACATTAAAATAAAGAAAATTTTGCTGAACAATAGTTACCCAGAACACCTCATCAACAGACTAATTAAGGAAACAACAGACAATTTATTTAATAACTAGCAAGTAACCCGACGCGCGTCGCCGCGCTTTCAACAGTATAGAACCCCGTAGACCCCCGAAATCGAACTTTGGGTTCTCCCCACAACTCCCACCTCCATCACTCCCGCATCCCACCCACTCAACACCCAATTCCAACCCACTTTCCTCCCCCCTCCTTCCCAACCCACTTCCCGCCCACAATCCCACTCACATATCCCACCCTCCCACCACATACCCACTTCCAACCACTTTCCTTCCATTTTTCTACTTTCAAAACCTTCCCCCTAACCCAAAAAACAAAAAAAAAAAATAATATTCCCAGTGGGCATCTCGGCCTTATTTCCAATATCGAAAAAATGAAAACACAACTGATCTCATTTGTGAAAACAGTTTCAAGTCAATCGGATGAAAAATAGTTTTATCGCATGTTCAATTTTCTGGTCATTTTCACGCCTGGGGGTGGAAAATTTTCCGACAAAATAATATGTACTCTGTCCTTACAAACCGAGTTTTAAGCCAATCGGATGAAAAATAGTCTATTTGCTTGTAGAATTTTCCGGAAATTTTCCGACCGTCAGGTCAAATTTTCATCTTCAGAAAATCACATTTCAAACTATTTCGTATTCCATCCCTACAAACCGAATTTAAAGCCAATCGGATGAAAAGTAATTTTTTTCAAGCAGAATTATCCGGCCATTTTCCTCGGGGGGCGGAATTTCCAAAATCGAAAAATCACATATCAAATTATTTCCTATTCTGTCCTACCAAACCGAATTTCAAGCCAATCGGATGAAAAATAAATTATTTTGTTTGCAGAATTTTCCGGCAATTTTCCTACCGTCAGGTCAAATTTTCCATCTTCAGAAAATAACATTTCAAACTATTTCGTATTCTGTCCTTACAAACCGTGTTTCAAGTCAATCGAATGAAATAGTTACTTTTATGCTGAAATTTTCCGGGAATTTTCCGACCGTTGGGTTAAATTTTCCAACCTTGGAAAATCACATTTCGAACTATTTCGAATTCAATCCTTACAAACCGAGTTTGAAGCCAATCGGATGAAAAATTTTTTTTCATGCAGAATTTTCCGGCCATTTTCCTCGTAGGCGGATTTTCCAAAATCGGGAAAACACGTGTCGAATGATTTCGCTTACTATGCTTACAAACCAAATTTCAAGTCAATCGGATGAAAATAACATTTTTCCCATACAATCTTTTCCGACGCTTTTCCGACTTTTCCGGGTGGAATTTTCCAAAACCCCGTCTTAGTACGCACTTTCACCACTTACAGAAACTCCTGTCCAAATTTCAGCTTTCTCTTACCGTTTGGGCTGTGCGATGATTGCCAATCAGTCAGTCAGCCAGTCAGGACACTCCCTTTTATATTTATAGAGATAAAAACACCAAGGAGAACCAAGAAGAACCGAGGAAATATATAAGCGTCCCATATATTCAAAACTCAACAAATGTAAAATCATTAGCCGAAATATTACCAAAACAAACGACACAGCAGCTGATCTTCGCATACAAAGCCCACAACAACACAAGACGCTTGTTTACAAATACCAAGGACCGGATAAAGAGAAGACAAGAGCGGATTTGTGTACGAAATCAAATGTGAGGGCAAAGACGGGGAAAAATGCAACGGAATTTACATAGGCACAACTAAACGCTCTCTGGGCACGCGAATAAGCGAACATAGAAGAGATGCTCAGAAGGGAAAAACGACAACAGCCTTAGCTCAGCACATCACCACAGCAGGTCACACAGCTGACTTCGACCATGTTAAAATACTGGATGTGGAAGCGAGATGGAAGACCAGATTGGCACTAGAAAGCCTGCGGATCCAAGAGAGAGCGGTGCGAACCGTAAACAATAGAGAGGACGTGGAGCAAACAAACTTTATATCAAGGCTGCAAACCTCTAAAATTTTGCAGAAGGTTCGGTCCGATGGTTCGAACCCGTTGTAAAACTTAAGGTTCGGTTCTTGGAACTCCTGAACCCAAGGTTTTGGTTCGAGCCTTGGTCCGCTTGAACATAAAAGAATAGTTTCCGGTTTATAAATACATATTTTTTAAATAATATTTTATATTTCAGTAATGTTACTTTGTTGTCAAATTTAATAGCTAAAATTTACAACTTTTAGGAACTGCTAAGTTTAAGGTAATAAGCATTATATTTTCTATGAACTGCATTATATCTTCCTAGCTTCACTAGTTCTTAGATCAGAAGATCAAACGTAAGTTTTGAAAAGGTTCGTTGAACTGATACCTGAATTGCTATAACATCAAGTATAGTAAAGGCAATTTTTTTAAATCCTCGTTTTTTTGAACCTTTCAAGAATTTTGAAACATTTTGTCGATGTATGTTGTCTTGGACAATTGCCGAGGAATCTATAACATAATTTACAGATTTTATATTTGATATTTGTTCATTGCTTTCTACTTCTCTTATTTGCAATTTATTTAAAGGTGAATTTTCAAAACTTTTAATAAAAATTTCTTTGTGGTGCTTCAGCAGAAGTTAACAATGTTGAAAAACTTGGGTCTTAGAGCACTGCAGACCATATTGGCACTGAGCTTATAAAAGAACGTTAGTCGAACTTTATAGTAATAAACAAACGATATCAGAACAATTGCTCGAAATGAAAAGTCAGCGGAATTAAAATCCCTTAGTAATTGAGAATCAAAAGTTCTCAATTCAATAGATTTTACGTTGTGCTTCTTTAAAGAACTCTGAATACATGAATCTTTAATGGTTAGTAAACGTTCGCACAATTTATGGGTTCAAAAGACTTCATATATTATGTCCTCCAGGAAATCTATTGAGGTAACTTGGTCACAGTCCACATCAGGAAATGCTTTTGATGTAAATAGTTGCATTCCTGTTCTGCTCTGCTGTGGTCAATCAAAAGTTCTCTGCTCGATCCAAATTCGCTTCATTATCGACGTTGATAGTATAAATCAGACCTAGAGAAATATCGCAGGATTGGAGAACTTATTGAATGAGAGCAGTTAGATTACAAGCAATTTATATATTTCCCTATAACTGTCGTTGGACGAAATACATAGGTGTAATATTTTGAAAAGCGGTCCGGTTCGGGTTCAGGTTCGAGAAGTCAATAATATTAGGGGTTCGGTTCAAGGTCCGGTTCGTCGGACTCAAAAAACCCGAACCGAACCGGTTCTATGGGGTTCGGTTCAGGACCGGTTTGCAGCCTTGCTTTATATATGCAGCGGCACTGACACAGAAAAAGAAGCGACGCCAATATATGTAGTGAATATGTGTATTTATGTTTGTATGTATTTTCCTAAAAAAATAAAAACAGACTCCCTGAAGAAGGCAGGAAAGGCTCGCCGAAACGCGTTGGAGGACAGCTGAGTTCAACTATGTTTTAACTGCAGCAAAAGAAGACGGCCCAAAATAACCCCAGTGGAAGAACATACAACGGCGCTAAGTTACACATTTGACGCCCACTTAGCAAGTGAAAGGCCAGCTGAGTCCAGAATTTTGGTTAAGCTCACGGCAAATGACCTGCAACTCCTCTTGGGTATCGGCTCCTGATAATAGGTCGTCTACGTAGAAATCTCTGATCAATACTCGTGAACCAATTGGGTGGGATTTAGCATACAGATCGCTAAGATGCTTTAAGCAACGGATAGCTAAGAATGGCGCTGATGCGGTACCATAAGTCACCGTATTCAAGCGATATATTTGAAATTTCCGTAGAATTCTCTCTCCAAACAATCAGCTGGAACTGGCGCTGACTCTCGTCAATTTCAATTTGACGGTACATTTTTGTAATGTCCGCTGTAACTGCAAATGTTCGAAAACGGAACCGTAAGAGAGTTGAGAATAAACATTGAATTGAAACATTGAACATTGAATGGTAGGTCCTACCATTAGAAGATCATTTAAAGATATGTGAGATGACGATTTGCTCGATGCGTCATAAACAACCCGTAATTGAGTAGACGTTCTTTGCGGTCTTAGCACACATTGATGGGGTATGAAATAATGTGGCTCTCTCGGAATCTGGCTATCGGCTAGTGTCATGTGTCCCAAATTTATATACTCCTTTATAGACGAGACGTACATCGCACGGTTAGTTTTCAATCTTCGCTCTAGGGACAAAAATCTCCTCTTGGCTGTTTCAAACGAAAGACCTAAACCAACAGGATTAGACTTGAATTGTAGTGAAACAATTAGCCTACCCGAGGGCAGTCGTAAAATTGATTCCTTAAACGATTTCTCGAAAAGCTTTTGTTCTGGGGTGTATAATTTAGCTTCAGTAGCATTTGGAAGTTCTTCCAACTCCCAGAATTTTTGCAATACTGCATCGAGCGGACAAGGATCTTGTAAAACGCTTAGCAAAGCATTTGCTTGGAGGGGTATACTCTTCAATGATTTGTACCGGCCTGATACAATCCACCCAAACACACTGTTTTGCAGAATTGGTTTGTCGCTACCACATTTAATGTGGCCAGCAACCATCAAATGAAAAAAGGCATCTGCTCCCGGGAGAAGATCAACCCGCTGCAGTTTAAAGAACATTGGATCTGCGAGCTTAACATATTTTGGAATAGATAAATCAGTAGCCTGAATTGCTCTTTCAGGTTGATAGGATGATTTGGATGGAAGTATACTGAACTCAGCTTCCATTTGAAAATCGGTTACTCTTGACGCTACTGTAGTCTGGACCGTATGCTCAGTGGATGAATTTGACTTTCCGATTACAAGTAATCTAATCTCTTTTCTAGCTCTCTGAAGATTTAAAGAATTGGCTAAGCTTTCTGTTATAAAGTTGACCTGAGAACCCGAGTCTAGTAACACTCTTGCTACTTGAAAGTCACCGAGCTTGCCCTTTATCTTTACTAAAGCTGTAGCTATAACGACTTGATCCGTCGTATCTGACATGGCATGGTTAACGGAGGATCTGAGAAACTCCTGTTGTGTAGCTAATGCAGTTTGAGTAGGCACTGATTGAGCTGGAGTTACTTGCAACGAATCTGATTCATATCTATGCAGCAACGTATGGTGGGTCTTTGAGCAAACTCGACAATGTGTCGATTTGCAAGTTGCCACATTATGACCTTTTTTAAGACAATTGAGGCACAATGAAAAAGTTTTAACGAACTTGTATCTATTTGCACGAATTGATAAAATGTTCATTTGATTTACAAAAAACACACATTTGTGGGGGTGAGATTGTTCAACTTGAGTTACTGCTAATGCTGTTTTCGAACCTTTCTTTTGTTGAATATCTCGATAAGGTTTGCCCATTTTCCCTCGCCCTGTAGATTCTTCGTCTGCGGACAAATGCTGAAAACGCTTATTGAGAGCACTTTCACAATCGCTCCATAAGGGAATTTTACTGTAGTCGAGCGTTTCTTCCCATCGTGATCGCGTTCTACATCGACCTTTGACATCACTATGTGGGTAAGCATAGCATTTGCTATCTTCTTGTCGTCACCCACAGACAACATCGACTCGTAGATTGCGGTTACCGTGTCGACCATCGACCTTAAATCCACTGCAGATGGACTAGATATTGACGGAAGTTCAAACAATTTTGAAATACTCTCAAAGAAAATTAAGCAATCATTGTCGTACGCTCTTTTTAACGCCGCTAAGGCCTTCGGATAATTACTGTCTGTCACTTGAAAGGCTTTAACAGTACCTAGAGCTTCCTTTTCTAGACATGCGAGCAAATGGTTAAATTTTTCCACGTTTATTAACACCACATCATCATCGACAAAAACTTTCAAACAGCCCAATGAAGTTTTTGTACTCTGAGTATAAGTCGCACTAAACTTTGGCAACTTCATCTGTGGCAGTTGTCTTTGATGTAAACTTCAACCGTTCATTGTGGAGTTTGCTACACTCTTGCGTCGTGGAGTTCCTGCAATAGATTTCAGCAGAGCCTTTGTAGTCACACATAACTCTTCCATTTCTGCACAGGATGATAACTCAGGTTGATTTTGTACAATGCCCACTGTACCTTGAACGCCTTTTCCACATACTACATACAACGATATTCCAATTGTACTGCATCCTTAGAAATAGTGCTAGTCGTAATGGATTTTTTAATGCGCAAAATGTTAGCCACTAATACGTCTCGCTCTTGAAGCAGTACAATTTCATCTGCTTCTTTCCCTAAATATGTGTTGGCGTTACGTTTCTTTGACATGGCTATTTATATAAATTAGATTTGTTACCTTACCTTGTTGGGCTGGCCAGATGCCCTTTGCAATGATGGCAGCAACCCATGTATAAAGCAGCCGCAGTTGTTTCTCCAGGAAAATCCAATCTTAACCCGAATCCAAAATTCCAATTTATACCAAGATGAGTAGCCGACGATATCCAGAATCCAAGTCCGCGATGATTCCACCAGGGGGCGCCAAAATGATAAGCTAATTCCAAGCTAATTTCAATGAACTTCCTTTAGGGAAAATGCAACTCGATTTCAGACCAACGCGGTGTTTCGTTCTTCAAGTATTTTCGGCAACTATTATTAAATGTAAATAGTTTGATCTCTGATAGATAGAGTAGATAAGCACAATGAGATATAGAGTAATCTTAAGTATGATCAAGCTAGCTTCAATGCATTATCTATGTATGTATGTGTATTCATTCAAAGGGTTTCTCTTAATTCTATGTTTTGGTCAGGCCAAATTATAATAATATGCATTCAATTGCCAATGATGTGGGAGCTGACTAAACACCATTTGTTAAAAGAAATGATAAATCGACTCTGCATCACATTTTTTGAACTCAATCAGTGTTAAAAATGTGTCTTTTATCATACCTGTTAGAGCGTGAAAATAGCGTGCCACTAACACGAGGGCCTTTCGGTTTGCCACATCTGTTGTTTCGTCGACAATTAGAGAAAACTTCGAGATTTTTAATTCAGTTGCAATGCGTTTTATGGATTTCTTGCCAAGTTCCTTGGACATTTGCGTTGCCTGGGTTGGCCGACATTTGATGTCCATAGCAATTTTCGAGTCATGACAGCACAAATGAAAGATTGTGCATCATAAGTAACATTATAAGCGCATATTCCGCATTGTGAACCTGCTTGATGTGTGAAGAGTTTTCACTTGTAAAGCCATCTATTTTTACTTGGTTATCCTTTGTCTTCATATTCCTGATATGCACACCTAGCTATCCGTTGTCTTTGGAGGCCGGTTAGATGGTTAAGTAAGCACTTGTCACAAGCGGCGCAAAATGCAGTCCATTATTATTTCGTAGCCAGCAAAAATGATTAAGTCACTCCGACCGAAATATGCGGTGGGCGGATACAGCAACTCTAAGACAAAAATTTAATTATGCGACAGCCGCTATAAAATACTTTTGTTCAAACTCACTTTTAGTTTTCCACCTGAGATCTAGTGTTTGTGGTCTCAGCGTCTGTGTAAGAAGACTCAGTGCAAGTTTCTCTTTTTTTTGTAAGAAACCTAAACGTATAATCAACTTAAACAACAAGCTTAACTCTTTTAACTTACTTGTACATTTTGTCACAAATTAGCTAAACGCTTAATCTCACTTCTAAAATTTTCGCAGCCGCCACCGTGTCAAAAACCATGCGTGAAATACAGTATTCCTAGTATAAGCGTATGGCATGGGTTCCAATTGTTTACAGAGTTGCACGCCGCGATTTCGATAGTTTTCTAACTTCGTCCGTGCCGAAGTTTTTATACCCTTGCAAGTGCTAGTTTTGAAATATATTTTCAAAAATAACTGTAACTTTTAACATAATTTTAGTTGTATTCCTGCTCATAAAGAAAGGAAATTTATTGAACTAACAAATAAATAAAATTGAATTGGATTGCTGCTGGTTTCTGTAAAGTTTATTAAACATTTTCTACAATTTTGCATTCATAATAGATTTACATACTCAGCCTCCTCACCACGACAAGGTCGCAATCCCCGAGGAGGAATATATACTATAACTTATTTTAAATATTGCACAAAGATAATAATTTTAACAGAATTTACAATTACTAATTGGTTACAAAATAGTTATAAATAGAATATATAGATAATTTACTTACAAGCTATACTTAAGAAATACTCCATCGTGGTGACTGTATGGTGTCTGGTATGTTATTGCCGAAGCACCGGATACCGAATTATCACAGAAAACCCAATCTATTTGAGTTGAATGTTTTGTTGTTATTACATTCAACATGGGGTAAAGACCTCGTCTATTTAGAATGGTTTCGAGCAGATCTGTGTGGGTTGATCGACAAATATTAAAATCTCCTAGTATTACCACTTTATTAATACCCGTAAGACGTACTTTTGCAACATCTTTCTTAATTTCATTACGAAACCTTGTAATAGGAAACGCTGGATTCCTATAAACAATTATGAAAGATGTATCCAAGTATCTAAAGGCGATCGACTGATATATTTTACTCGGTTCTGAAGTTTCAATTGTTTCAAATAAGAACGTTACATTTTGTGAAATGCTCTGCTTGGCATATACTATTATTCCATTCTTTGAAACTCCATCAAGTCGGTTGCCATCAATTCTTTTTATGATGTCGAAATCACTTATATTGTACTCTTCGGTTGGAAGAGTCCAGGTTTCTACGAAACATAAAAAGTCTGCCGAGCAAATAATTTGATCGTTCGAAATATCTTCGCGATGCTGACGAAGAGATTGAACATTGTGGTAATATAATAAAATTTCTTGAGATCGATTGAGCAGATATTCGTATTGCGTAGTCAAAGCCTTTTCTCCTCTAAGTTTTTGGAGCTCTGTCTGAACATTGCTTGCTCCAAATCTAGTTGGAGCAACAAATTCACCCAATAAGAAAAGGCCCGATGCGCTAGTTGCTCTGCTACAACCTACATAAAGCGCAGCTCGGCTTATGCTTCTTTGAAGATGCACAGCGACTTTGCTATAGGTTGCTCCTTGGCTCTTATGAATGGTTATAGCCTCAGCAGGTACAACAGGAAACTGCTTGCGATCAATGGAAGCATGCTCAGATCGACCACACTGAAAAGTACGAGCCACTTTATAGACTGGCGTCCAGTTAGGATGGGGACTGCTTCTTACTTTGGACCTGGCAATAGCACCAACCGTTGGCTCAGTAAACAATATCCATAGGGTGGTTACTACAACAGAATCGTTTACTGTGCTGTGGTCAATTTGCATAAGTTGACCATTCGCACCATTTACAAGACCGTCACTCGTATCAATATTTATAACTACCATGTATTTAGCTAAGGTTTTTAAATGCAGAGAGTAGACAAGTCCTTGAGTTTTAGAACTTTTCATCCCTTGTGCATGCCTCAAAGTGTTTTGGCGATTTGTCGCCGACATGTTTGCCGCCTTGACAGTATCAATGGCAGTCGAAACAAACTCCTCAGTATCTATTTGGGCTAGTTTCAGGGTATTGTAATTGGCGACCTCATCGTTTGAGTAAAACAAATGTATGGCATCAGAAGGAACTGCACTAGCTGAAACGACTCTTTCCTTAAAAAGGTCAATGTCAGATTCGGTCATGCTGGCTTCGGACATGTTATTTAATGCTACCGCAAAATTGCGGTCACCGCGCTGCCGCATAATTTCGGTGAGCTCGAAAAATTTAAAATTTTCCCAGAGGTTGGTACCAGCTAGAACGCTGTATGGATTATTTGTCCTCTCAGAAAATATCCAGCTGTCGCCAACTGGAGACAGCTGTTTTAAGTCCCCAAACACAATTATGGAAACTCCTCCAAAACATTGATCCTGATTTCTAAAGATTTGGCGGAGCCTTTGATCAAAATATGACAACATTTTGGCTCCGACCATAGATATTTCATCAATGATAATGAGTTGAATATCAATTAATTTGCAATGCAAGGTATTTAGGGCATCATTGCTCAGAGACCTTAAGGCTCCAGTTGACTGGTTAAGAGGCAAGGAGAATATGGAGTGCAGTGTAAGCCCCCAATGCCAAAAGCAGCTTTTCCAGTTGGTGCGCACAGGAGAACCTTTGTAGAATCGGTGGCACCAGGTATTTTATTTGCTCGACAAGTCACTGACTGATATATAGTGGAAATCGGACGACTTTTACCGACACCAGCACCACCGCCAACATATTCATAGAATCTTTTTTTTCCACAAACATTATTCATCACGTGGGCATAGTATAGTCGTTGCTTGTAATTGAGAGAGCGTACAAGGGAACAAAGATCAACTTGCGATACCAATGGGGGCAGTCTTATAAGTCGGATACCACCTTCTTCTTGTTCTTCCGAGTCATTAGAACGCTGCCATCCTCAAATACATTGACATTGGGATCAATTTTGGAAAGCTGGAGCCCTGAATTCATCATCAAGAAATTGTGAGGCTGAAATTTCTTCATGACCGAAATCTTTTTCATTTTCATTCCGAAGATCTTGAAGGACGTTCTCAATTACATATCATCGAATACATCGAATTGTTGTTTGTTTACCCTAATTTGATCATTGTTTACCCATTTGAAATCAGGTCGGACTGTTCGCTTCGCCATGGATAGAAAAGCATTACGTTTTCCATAAAATAGTCAGAGGGCGAAGTGTTAAAGCTAAAGCGTCTCCATCTTATAATTTTTGTTGGTCACGCTGTTTAACAGAACCACTGCCATCAAGATGATCGTATCTGCGATCAGTTAAATGTCTTCACCTTCAGCATCTTCTTCGGAAGCTCACCGTAATCTTCCGCCTCCTCACCGCCGTGCCCTGGATTTTTTTAAACTCATAAAAAGCTGCAAACTCCGCTAAGCATATTTCATTTAAAAGCGCATTGTTTAGAGGAGGATAACGAATTTATCACCTTTATTTGCCAATTAATAAAATTCGATTCACTTCGGATTATTAAATGTTTATTTGCTGATCTCTGGAGTTGCGTGAGTTGATAGACGCAATAGCGACGGCCGCTAGCCAGCTGCATCCCAAAAGCTCGCTCAGATAAGAAAAGCTCAAAGATAAAAGCTTTGAGCGGGAGAGTTAATTATGTGAGCTTTGGCTTTGATGTTTGTTTATATACATTTTACTTTCAAAGCAAACAATGGCCAAAAGGCATTTACATTTAAACAGGGACGGTAACAGTTATAACTTTATAAACTTAACTTATTTTTATTAAAATTTTTACATTAATTTTATTTTCCTCAAAAAAATTAAAAAAACTTTAATATATAAAAAACTTTAAACTTTAAAAACTCTAAATTATTTAAAACTTATATTAAATCAAAATTACAAAACTTTTATAAAATAAAATAACTTTATCGAAAACATTCAAATTCAAAATAACTTACAAAAAACTTTTATAAATCAAAATACAAAACTTTTTCCAAATCATCAACTTTTAAAAACAAAAAAAAATCTTTTCTAAAAATATTAAATATATTACACACTACATTCCAACCCAAAATTCACATAAATATCAAAAATATTATTCATTATCTCTCTATTTATCCAAAACTTACAAAAGGCTAGACTTAAAATAATAAATCCAAATTTTCATTAAATATTTATCAGGTTTTAATACTAGATTACATCAAATATTTAAACAAATACCAAATAAAAAATATCCAGTCTTTCATTTATTATATAATAAATTATTATGTATAAAATTTCACAAAGGTTAAAAATTTAAAATTTTAAAAATTCTTATTTATTTAATACAAATTATTGTTACACTCTGTTTTTTTTTGTTCAGGCATACATACACTCCCTGATTGACTTTTTATTAAAAGTTGGGATGCTTCTTCTTCTTCTTGATTGGCCCGATGCATGCATCACAACCGTTCGACGGTCTCGGCCGCTGCCAACAATGTCCGCCAGTCGCTTCTGCTCCGTGCGAGCTGGGACCAATTGGTCAAACCAAGCTTGGCAAGGTCTGCCCGAACCTGGTCATCCCATCTTCAGTCGAGGTCTCCCCCGCCTGCCTCTTCCTCCGTAGTCAGCCGCCTTCGAATAATAAGCTTTCCTTACTGGAGCTTCTTCGTCCATCCTGGTGACATGTCCTAACCAGCGCAGCCGCTGTTGCTTTATGCGCTTGACCAGACAGGTGTCCCCATAGAGCTCATACAGTTCGTCATTATTTCGAATGCGGAAAACATCGCCAACTTTTAAAGGTCCATAAATCCTCCGAAGAATCTTTCGTTCAAACACGCCAATCGCCGCTTCATCCGCTGCTGTCATTGTCCATGCTTCTGCGCCGTATTGCAGGACTGGGATGATTAGCGACTTGTATAGGGCTAATTTTGTTCTTCGCTTGAGGTCTCTGCTCTTGAGCTCTCTACTTAGCCCGTAGAAGCATCGGTTTGCAAGAGTGATCCTTCGTCGGATTTCCAGACTGATGTTGTTGTCGCTGGTTATCGTCGTTCCGAGGTAAACAAAATCCTCAACAACTTTAAAGTTGTATTCTCCCATTGTAACAAATTGTCCAAGACGCAAGGACTTTTTGTCCGCGGATACAAGGTATTTCGTCTTGTCCTCATTCACCGCTAGACCCATCAGTTCTGACTGCCTCTCAATCTCTGAAAACGCCCTGCTTACCGCCCGTTCGTTTTTTGCCGATGATGTCGATATCATCGGCATATGCGAGTAGCATTAGATCTTTATAAATAAAGGCGCCCGTTCTGTTGGCATGTGGGCACCGGCGCAGTATATATTCCATCAGTAGATTGAAGAGGTCGCACGATAAGGTATCGCCCTGCCTAAAACCTCTCTTGGTATCAAATGGTTCGGAAAGGTTCTTTCCTATTTTGACGGAGCTTTGTGTACTTCTCAACGTCATCATGCAAAGACGGACGTACTTTGCTGGTATACCAAAGGGTAGACAAGGCTTCAAAAAAACCTTGACCTTATCGGCGTGTCGAAGGCTGATTTATAATCAACAAATAGATGGTGTGTGTTGATGCCTCTCTCATAGGTCTTCTCCAGGATTTGTCGTAATGTGAATATCTGGTCTGTGGTGGATTTACCAGGTCTAAAGCCACACTGATAAGGTCCAATCAGTGTGTTAATAAGCGGCTTAAGACGTTCACAAATAATGCGCGACAGAACCTTATATGCAATGGGAAGGAGACTGATCCCGCGGTAGTTGGCGCAAACTGCAGGGTCTCCTTTTTTAAAGATTCCAATCGTCGGGCATGCTTTCGTCAACCCATATACGGCAAAGAAGTTGGTGCATGCACCTACCAATTCTTCCCCTCCAGCCTTGAACAATTCAGCGGGCAGCTCATCAGCGCCAGGTGATTTATTGTTCTTTAGCCTTTGTTGCTAAACAGACTTCCTGTTGGGTCGGCGGGTCTATCTCTATGTTGTCGATTGGTGGCATCGCTACTTCTCTGAGGCGGCATCATGTTCGTCATCGCCTCCCAGTTTGGTTAGAAGTAGCTTCTCCATTTGTTAAGCGCCACTTGCGGATCGGTGACCAGATTCCCGTGTTCGTCTTTGCATTGTGCGACTCTGGGCTTAAAACCTTCTGTTAATCGTACCAAGTCCGACTTCGAGGGGACTCCTTCGAGTCGCCCGAAGTATCCACCGGGTAGCTCCAATTATGGAGTGTGATATACGATTCCACTGTTCGCATATCGGAAGAAGATGGGGAGGTTTCCCGAGCAGTTGGGCGAGTTTGGCTTTGTAGGCTTCAGAGGTCCCTTGTGAATGCAGCTTCTCGACGTTTAGCTTTCGACGTGTGCCAGAGCGTGAGGCATTTGCCACACTGAGCCGCGTGCGTACCTTGGCTGCAACCAGGTAGTGATCCGAGTCTATGTTGGCTCCCTCGAATCGCACGCACGTCTAGTACACTCAGATGAGTGCCTTCCGTCGATCACAACGTGATCAATCTGATTTCGTGTTCGTTGATCAGGGGACTTCCAGGTCGCCTTATGGATGTCGAGGTGTTCAAATCTCGTACTACTTATGACCATGTTCCGGCCTGCAGCAAAGTCTATTAGCCTCTCTCCGTTACCGGAGGTTGTTTCATGAGGGCTAAATCGTCCGACTGTCGAACCAAAGACTCCTTCTCTCCCGATTTTCGCGTTAAAATCGCCTAGGACAATCTTTATGTCGTGATCGGGGCAGCGCTCGTATAGTTGTTCCAGGCGCTCATAAGTTCGTCTTTGTCGAGGTGTCCTTGTCTTCTGTTGGCGCGTGTGTGCACAGATAAGACTAATATTAAAATATTTTGCCTTAAGTCTTAAGGCAAGCCGCTCATCAACTGGTGTAAAGCTGATGACTGAGTCTATCACTCACTGCAAAGCCGCGACCACAAAACGCGTGCTTGAAACATGCCCGCTGTAGTATATCTCCCAGGGAGGTGGTCTCGTTTTTCTTCTCTTTTGGTAGCTCTTATTTTCTTGTTCCCATATCCAATCCATCGCATTTCTTGGAGTGCAGTAACGTCCGATGAGTATTTTTTGAGGACTTTCACCAAGTCGTCTCTCATCACCCTCTCTGTTGAGGGTACGTACATTCAGGGGGATATCCTCAAATCGTGGTCCTTAAAACGTTTGCGTGCGGTCGTCGTCGGGGGTCCGTATCCGAGGCATTGTAGGAAGCAGTTTTCATTGGTGGTGATTTTTACGGTGGTGGGTACCAAACCCGACGCACTAACCTATATATTATATCCTGTAGGGAAGGGCGGGTCGCCGCTCACGTTAGTCAGCAGCAATGCGGGTGCATTGCTACAGCTCACGGTGGTCACCACGAGGAGGGGTGAGTCGACTTGGGACAGTATTAAGCCAGGATCACACTGGGTTCGCCAAGTTGAACCGATCACAGCGGCTTTTACCTGACCATACTAGAAGTTCTGAACGTGGCATACAGTACATAAACTGTTTGCTATGGGACGTCGTAACTTAAAAAAAAGAAATTTCAGGACTTTGAAAGTTACTTTGAGGGCTTAAGGCGCACATTGAGGATCAAACAAAATACGAGATTCTTGTACTGGGTTATGGGATGGTTGCAATGATCAACATTCTTCGGTATTGTCTTTTGATTTACTGAGACTTGGATTATTGACTGAGTGTGAGTAAACTTGCTATTGCTTCTTCTGCGGGTACAATTTGAAATAGGTGCTTGGTAATAAGACCGCTAATTACTGAGAACTGCTTACAAACTGAACCGCACTTAACACCATAAAGAACAATGCTAAAGAATATGGTCAAGATCATAATAATTGTTTTAAATACTTCCGTTACTGACAAATCATTAAATCGGGGAAAAAATACCAAAGAGGATCAAAAATAGTAACTATGTGAAGCCAAATGTACTTCCAACCAAGCGGCAAATCGTGCCTAGATCAATGCATGAGCGCCATTCGCAGCTATGGGATCGCCATGGTAACAAAACCGCTATTTACTTAAGAAAATGCTTTTCAATGTCAACAAAGAAATACATTGCCCTGTTTTTGACAATACTGAATCGCGACAATTACCAAGGAAGACCAATGCTAAAGAGTAAAAACGCAATATGTCTTGAACTGTAATGCAAAAAAAACATGGCTATATCGACTCGTCTGTTGACGCTGGTCAAGAATTAATATGATTTATAGGAGGGATTGTTACTATTTGTGATCCTCTTCGGTATTTTTCCGCGATTGAATGTCAGTAACGAAATGTGGTTTGAAATGTTCCTTGTGAACTTGACTATATTCTTTTTGCATTGGTCTCCATGGTGTATATCACGGTTCAGTAGTGTCATAATCATGACTATGTTATTATAATTTATGGTGTTGGATAGCAGTTTCTTAAGTAATTAGCGGTCTTATTACCGTGGAGAACCCTAGTGCGAATAGCAGATGGGAAACTAGTTTTTATAATAATCTAAACTCAAATAAGAATTTTGAAAATTTCGCGATTTTAGACCATTTGTTGAACATCTTCCTATCAAATTTTCATAATAATCTTAGCGTCTTCATCAATCTAAACTCAAATGAGAATACTGAAAATTTCGCTTTATTTTGTGCCATAATTTGCAAATTTCGCAATATTTTGGACTGTTCAATCTACGACTCTTATTTACCAACACCTGCGCTTCAGTAAATATTCAAATGAAAATTTGGCCAATTTAGCGGTTTTTGGTCTACGCCTCTTTTAAGATGCATCTTCAATTGGCATAACATAGAGACGACATAATGAATAATACTTTCATTGATATTTCATGCTGAAGTTTCTCGCGGTCTGCGCAAATGTAGTCGTAAAAGTAGTATTTAATATTTCTTAGAAAAAAAGACTTTTTATTATTTGATTTTTAAATAAAAGTCTCTGACTGAGTTTTATAATAAAAGTCTTTCGATAAGAGTTATTTTGAGACTTTTAAATAAAAAGTTTTTCGATAAGAGTTATTTTGAGACTTTTTAAATAAAAGTCTTTCTGATAAGAGTTATTTTGTGACTTTTAAATAAAAGTCTTTTGATAACTGTTTTTTGAGACTTTTAAATATAAGTCTTTAAAATAACTGTTATGAAATGACTTTTATTTTAAAAGTCTTTAATAACAGTTATTTTGGAGTAATATATTAAAAGTTTTTATAACTATTATTTTCTGAGGAAAAAAAAAAGTCCTCAATAACTGTTATCCAAAAACTTTTTAAAATAAAACTCTCAAAATAACTGTTATTAAAAGACTTTTATAATAAAAAGATTATAACTCCATACCTGATTAAATATGATATATAAAATTAATCTAAATTAGGTCAGCGCTTCTGTTCCAAACATACTCCCCGTTGGAAGAGTCATGCTTTCAACCAGTTCAGGATTCGAGGGGCAGAACAGCTAGTTTGGCAACGGCTCTCTTGATAAGACCCGTCGCTGTGCGGATCATAGCGACTCTGATGATGCCATCCTCTCCTGGTATGACTTCCTCGATGCGACCAAGTTGCCATTTAAGCGGTGGGGTGTTGTCATCCTTTAGCAACACTATTCTGCCAATTTCAATGTTTGACGAATCAGCTCGCCCATTTTGCCTCTCTCTTTTTAACAAGGACAAATACTCGGTGCTCCACTTTCTCCAGAAGTTTTGCTGCATCTGGGTCACTAGCTGCCAACGACTTAGACGATTGGCGTTGAGATGGGTGACATCTGGCTCAGGAAACTTGGTAAAGCTAGAGCCCATGAAAAGTGTGCAGGCGTGAGCACATCGAGATTTTCTGGATCTTCTGTAATTGGACAAAGTGGACGAGAATTAAGAATGGCAGATATCTCGTAAGCAAGGGTGCGAGTTCATCAAAAGTCAGAATGGATGGGCCGACGACTCGGTGGAAATGGTATTTTGCTGCCTTAACAGCAGCCTCCCACAAACCCCCGAAATGAGGCGCACGAGGAGGAATAAATTTCCATTGGATGCCATCAGAAAGACAGGATTCATTTACAGCAGATATGTGAGGATCGCTAAGGAACAATTCTTTCAGCTCTGCCAGCTCATTTTTGCACCAACAAAATTTGTGCCGTTATCGGTCCATATCGTACGGCTTGCCTCAAGCTGATGAAACGTCTCAAAGCTGCGATGAACGACGAGTAGACAAGTCCTGAACGACCTCCAAGTGGGTGGCCTTAGTTGAAAAACAGACGAACATCGAATATAGCATTGTGAGGTGGCTTGTTCGAGCTTACAGCTTTGTGATAAAATGGACTACAAAGAAGTCAATGCCAGTGGTGTGAAATGTTGGGTTCGGTGAGACGCGATCTGCTGGCAATCTTCCATCACGTGCTCGAAGATAGTTGGCTTCATCCGAAAGCATCTGACGCATTTGTTAATGACGCTTGCAACAAATTTCCGACCTCCGACTGGCCAGTACTTTTGACGCAGAGAAGCAAGAAGAACTTGGGAACCAGCATGCAAGAATTTGTGATGATACCAGCTGATAATGGCTTTGGTGACAGGATGGTTTTTTGGAAGCAGTATGGGATGCTTCGCATCGTAGTCCAAATTCGAGTTTTGGAGCCTCCCACCAACTCGAATCAGTCCATCGGAACCAAGCTCTGGTTTAAGAGAAAACATTTGCTTTTTGGAGGAAGTGGCTTGTTGGCGGCGAGTGCATCGAATTCCATGGAGAGTGCACTTGATGAATACTCTTTCAGAAGAAGCCGTGTGCCCATGGTGATATCCTGTACAGTAAGCTCTCCTCCTTCTCGAGAACAGTTTTTGCTTCGAAGTGAAACAAATCGATGTACATAAGCGAATACACGTTGAAGCTTTAAAAAACTATTTTGGTACTTGCTGTCGATTGAGAGATCCTGCCGAATTGATCCAAGCAGCGTAGTATGACGACGCTCTGGAAGCTCCTTTAACGATTGCACCTGAGCAGGCCATCCAGAAGAGCTCGAAAGTAGAAATGGCGGTCCATTCTGCCACAGACTGAGATCCAAAAGCTCTCTCGGAGTACAGCCTCGAGACACCACATCCGCAGGATTCAGGTGCGTTGGAACATGATGCCACGTCATGTTACTCGTCATCTCCTGGATTTGCGCAATTCTGTTGGATACAAAAACATTAAAATTTGACGGTGCTTCACGTATCCAGGACAACACAATCGTCGAGTCGGACCAACAGTGGAAATCACAGGGAAATGATATGCTCTCTTTGACGCTAGAGACCAACTCAGCTAGCAATAATGCTGCACACAACTCCAGTTTGGGAATGGTCAACGATTTTAAGGGTGCTACTTTTGACTTTGAGCAAAGTAACTGCGATGAAACCACTCCTTCGGCTTCCGATCTCAAATAGATGCATGCTCCATAGGCTGACATGCTGGCATCACAAAACGCATGCAGCTGGAAAGACGCCTTTGGCAGCATAACAAATCGAGGGAATTTGAAATTCTGGACCACTGTTAGTTGAGATGTCAGCTCACACCATGCTGACGATAATGGCTCTGGCAAAGTGTCATCCCATTTTAGATCCTCCTTCCATAGTGCTTGCAGAAATATCTTGGCTTTGGAGAGAATGGGCGCTATTAAACCAAGTGGATCGTAAAATCGTGCAATCGTGGATAGAACGATACGCTTGGTAGGTTGGCCATCCGGTAAAATTTGCGAGAAATTAAACAGCAGACTATCCGAACTAGGATCCCACACCAGCCCCAAAGCTTTGGCGATGTCGGTTCCATCATGGAACTTGATCAGCTTCTCCTTGTCACATTCCGGCTCTCCATCAAGGACGCTTGGCTCATTAGAGCACCACTTGCGAATAGGAAAGTGGCCTCTAAGCAGTAATTCCTTGACTTGGCATCGTATCTGCTTAGCTTCTTCAACCGTGTCGCCGCCAGACATGAGATCGTCCACATAGAAGTCTCTACGCACTATTTTTGCACCGATTGGGAAAGTTTCCTCCTCGTCATAAGACAGTTGATGCATGGCTCGAATTGCCAAAAAGGCAGCAGGCTTCGTTCCATAGGTCACCGTATTCAGCTTGTAAATCTTGATCTCGTCTGTAGGATTCTCACGCCAGAGAATGCACTGCAGATATTCGTCAGGGTGAGACACAAGTACGCATCGGTACATTTTGCAAATGTAGTAGAGTATTGAATATCTTCGGTTGAATGGTTGGCCCTGCTAACAACAAATCGTTAAGAGATCGGCCAGAAGTGGTTTTAGCCGATCCGTCGTAAACAACACGAAGTTTCGTACTGGTGCTGTCGAGCTTTTGCACGCAATGATGTGGTAGAAAATATTGGGGCGAACTTATGCGACTCGAAGCTAGCGACATGTGTCCCAAGTCGATGTATTCTTTGAGAAATGCGCAATACTGAGCCTTGAGATCTGGATTTTTTGCAAATTTAGCCTCCAAGCACTTTAATCGGCGAAGAGCTATACAGTACGAGTCGCCAAGAGCCTCAAATCCAGTGCTAGCTGGTAATCGAACTGTATATTGGCCGTTTTCCAAACGTGAGTAATTTTCCCGAAACAAGTGCTCGCAAAGTACATCCTCATTTGATACTGCAGGCTCGGAGGAGTAGCAGTTCTCGATCTCCCAAAAACGTTTTATTATTTCAGCCAGCGAATCCGCATTAATATGCGCTTGAGGTGACCTGACAATGGCAGCCAAAGTTGAGTGTTTGACTGGCGGGTTTGAAATCCCTCCAGATACGATCCAACCAAGTTTGGTGTTCTGAAGAGTTGGCAAACTGTCAGCCAAGTGAATTTGACCAACGCATATCAGATCAAAAAAATAGCCCCGCGCCAATTAAAAGATCGGTGCGCTGGAGATCGGTAAAACATTAGGTCCGCTAGAGCTATATTAAGCGGTATGTTCCACCCCTGTGGCATTTATATCGAAGTGTGGCTGATAGTCGGTGATGGTTTGCGTGACCTTGAAGCGACGATAGCCTTGCATCCTGTGATTGAGCTACAACGTCACCCGCTTTTGTCGGAATCCAAAAAGTTGATTTTCAATGCCAGATATTGATATATGTGATTGACGAGGTTTAAGGTGCAGTAGGTTAGCAAAACGAGAGGTGATAAAGTTCAGCTGTGATGCTGAGTCTAGTATAGCGCGGCATGGAGTGAGTGTGCCAGCGCGATTTTTTACCAAAATGTTGGCAGTAGCAAGCAACACGTAATTATTAGGGATATTTTGTTGGTAGAGGTTGGTAATGAAGATGAACAAGACACTAGTAGAAGATAATGGTGGATTTTGTGCATTTGATGATGATGATGATGATTGTGATGATGGTGCACTCGAAGTCATGTGGAGCAATGAATGGTGCTTCCTATGGCAGTACTTGATGACCTGACTTGCATTGCTGCAAACTGTGGCCCTGCTAAACAATTAAGGCAGATGTTATTCTTTGCCTCCTTGTAATAAGGGGCTCAAGTTTAAGAAACGAGAACATTTGGTTAAAAAATGATCTCTTCCGTCTCTAAAACAAATGGATGATTTGAGTTAGTGGAGATGAGGCAATTAAGGCATTTTTGTTAAGGTTGGTGTTTTTCCCACCTGTTGGCTTGGTTTTTTTGGAGTTACCATAGCATCATTAGTTTTCCATCATCCTGCATCGCTTTTCTAAAAATAGGGCCAGAGAATTCCAGGTTGAAAGCTGGTTGGTAAATCCTCTCCCATCTTTTGAGTCTTTGGGTCCAGTTTTGGGCAACAATGTGGATCAAACCCGTCAATTTCATCGGTTCCGCCAGGGAACTTAGAGTCACACGGAGATGTGAAGTTCTATCTAGCCTCAGCTCTCGAGGACTTTTGTAGATCCCATCTCGACACCATTTAAACCAAATATCGCCTTTACGTGTGCCTGAAAATGTAGAAGCTTGTTGTCGAAACGATTAGTGAGGAGTTCTTTAGCCTATCATAGTTCTCATCAGATGGCTCAAGCGAACGAATTATTTCCAAGGCAACACCGTCAGGCTGGCACGCAGATACTGGAATTTTTCGATATTACTTAGCTCTTGGTCATTGTCCACGACTGTGTTAAACATCGCGAGAAAATCAGGCCAATCCGAATATTCTCCACTGAAGCGAGGCAGCGAGAGGTTAGGCAGCCTTGATTTTCGACAGGAAGTGTTGAACGTTGATTCTCCTTGAAAATGTTTATCAATCACCGTTGAATTTGCCTTACTCAATTTCCTTTTATGAGCCGTTAATTCCCGCGATAGCTTAGCATCGATCTCGAGATACGCATTCGCGAAATTAGAACGCGTGTCACCTGCGAGCTCCATCAGGTCAAGCTTCTCCACGCTGGTTTGTGTGACATTGAATTCTGCGTTCAAATTTTCAATAAATTTAGAGCGCGCAATCAAGTCAGCCTCGTCAAAGTGGCTTAGAGTCTCACAAGTCAAAAACTCATTTAATGCGAATGTTTGACGCATGATGGACTGCACTTTGGCTCTATAATAGTCAATGTCACTAGGAGCCGACGGCAACACAGTCGAATTATTATCCGGCATGATTATTTAAAGTTGCAAAAAAAGACGCACCACGCACAAATTTTCTTCAAATGTTTTTTATTTTTCGCGCAAAGCAAGTCACCCTGTATGCGCGCGCCAAATGCAACTTCAGGCAAAGCAAACGATCAAAAACTAACGGATGCTCTCTTTGCTTTGCTTCTAACTGCCAAAGGCGGACGTTGCCCGCGGTTAGGTAACAGAAGAAATTGCAAAAAAGGCACTTGGCGACAGCGGTAAATTTTGTGTTCTTGAACTGCACTTTGATGTATGTTTTTATGTATGTATGTTGGTCGAATGTACCCGTATGTACATATGCAATTTTCCGCACAGCAATTAATTGTTTTTATTTTGTCCACAAAAAAGAAAAAATGCACGCAGTCGATTTGACTGTTTTTTTTTATGCAAATGTACGTGACTGCACAGATGTATGCTTGTATGTGTGTGTGTTTGACACCGACTTGTGCCCAAACAGCACGAGGCGAAAAAATTGTTTCAACGATATGGAAACAATTGTAAAACCGACTTACAAACTCCAAGATCTAAAATCCAACTCGAGGGTCTCAATAATGTTTAGAGGAGGATTAACGAATTTGTCACCTTTGTTTGCTAATTAATAAAATTCGAAAAAAAATATGATATATAATTCGTTTACTTTATACCGGTTTATTAAATATTTTATACCCACTATGTCGATCCTAAATTAATAATCCGGGGGTTTACTATTTAATTTATTTTATAGATGAATTTTGAGTATTTTATTTTTTTAATAATTTGGAATTGTCAATTAATCTTGGTTTTGATTTTGAACCGAAATATTTTTGTTCTTAATTCTAAAATATATTATAATCTTGAAATAAATTTTTGTTGCTGCGTAAGGGTTAAACATTAAAAAAAAATTCGTCCGCACACAACCTTTCTCGTCAACAAGCAAGCATGCACTGAGCTAAGGGACAAAAAACGATCTGCTTCTGCAGCCGGCGAGACTACCTTATACTTGTGTATCATGAGCTGCTGCATCTGGCAGCTCCGCTCAGATAAGAAAAGCTCAAGATAAAAGCTTTGGGCAGGAGAGTTAATTATGTGAGCTTTGGCTTTGATGTTTGTTTATATACATTTTTGCTTTCAAAGCAAACAATGGCCAAAAGGCATTTACATTTAAATATGATATATAAAATTAGTCTAAATTAGGTCAGCGCTTCTGCTCGAACACATGTCTCTGAACATATCGGTCCAGGGCAGTTCGTTTTAATACATTCCTGGACTTCATTCGGACTCTTTGGTGTCAAATATTTCACGGCATTGCCTCAGACATATGCAGCCCCAATATATTGTATGCTGCTTCCTGTGCTGATGTCTCCGTCGCATGTATAAACTTGTTTCCGATATGTTACAGTTTTTTTTTTAACAGGGATATTTCCTTGTGATTTACCTCAATCATGGCTTCACCTGTACAACTGAGAAACGCGGTCTGATTGATGTAGTTAATTTATACTAACTACAACAGGCATACGCGTCAGAATAAATTGAATATCATGTTTGCTCTGTGTAACGCAAAATGTCCCTATTATAAGCATTAAGCAACTTATCGGAATAATTTCTACGAAGAAAAACCACCACCGGTTTTCAACAGATCGAAGAGCGAGTTTTATAGCACTCGAAAGTGGTGTCAATTTGGGCCAAGTATTCAAAATTATTTAATCTACTTGCTTCTTCATCTTCTGAACCTGACGTTAGAAATTCTTTGATTTTTTTGAATAGAGGACTTGTGACTTTCAATGTGCGACGCATCCTCTTCTAACGGTGAAAATTTCCGTGTGAGGCATAGGGGTATGGCATGTTGAACCGACAGAATTGTTGACCT